>BMAW01120610.1:52266-120080 GCA_019974015.1 Nephila pilipes | reverse complement strand
GCTCATTGAATCTGTAGAAGCCCTAAGTCCCCACATCTACATAGTAATAATCCTAAGTATAAGGTGATTGATTGGTTGCCGATTTCATCTTCTGAGCGTCATTCAAAATTTCGAAACACATTGGCTACCCTTAGCAGACTTTTCAATTGGGAAGAAGAAGGTTACCGGAAACGCGTTAGACAATATGAAAACATAAATATGATTTTTAATTTATTTCTGTTTTTGAATTACTATACTTTTATAAATATCTTCTTAAACTTGCGAAAAAATTCGTGATAATTTAGAGTTCATTCATACACGTTATGATAAGCAGAAAAGTATGCACATTATAATTTGTAAATTAAATTACATTATTTTTCTAAAGAAAACCTGCCTATAATACTTTTTTTGTCGATCAAATTAGATCTTTTCTGTTTTTCCAAGCTGTCCTGTCTTTTGCGGGAATTACAGTAGCACGAAACATTTATTTAATGATTTACTTACAAAATAAATTCAGGTAAAAAAAAATTTCATTTTTGCAATTTGGTCGAATGCAACAAATTTAAAACAGTAATACCTGTTTATTCAATAATGAAAAGGACAACTGCACTCCAAGAAGCAATTTTTTAAAGGATACTATTATCAATTATCTGACACAGTCAAGAATAATTATTCAAATTCAAAGTCATCAAGACTTATTATTTTCTTTTTTGTTAAAATTAAATACTATATTTTATTGAAACTTTCTGTTAAAAGTTTTCATTTTTCTCAAAATGATTTTATCACTTACTTTTCAATATTCCTCGAAATTCAAACTTTGTTTGAAAACTTAAAAACTTTAAAATACTCTTGTCTACTGAGATTTATAAAGCTCATACAGGAGTGTTTTTAAGATTTTGACAGTCAAAGTAACTCTTGATGTGCTCGAAGAATTTAAAAGAAAGGTTTCTTGGAACTATTGAATCCTACTACTCTGCTAATCATTCAGTTTAAATGTCCATGTGTCAAATTACATCTTTTAGAGAGGTAAAGCTGTGAAAATAAACCGGAATTTCATAAAAAGAGGTTTTCAGTTAATTTCTGTTTAAATAAAAAAAGAAAAAATATATCTTGAGCAAATGTTAGAGCATGAAAAAAATTTACTTCGAAAATTAGATTTTTAATTCATTGCATAATGCACTAATAAAAATTACTCTTACAATTAGAACATACTTTCCAAGGCTCGAAACTTCGCGAAACCTGAAGTCAAGAGATATAATTTCGGCTTATAGTTTAACGAGCAATATAACTTTCTCATCTAATGCATTTAAATTCTATGCCTTCTTCCCATGAGTAATGTAACTCTACTTTTTAATTAGCTTTAACAGCCTAAAGCTAATTTTCTTCCTCCACGCCTTTTCTTGAACCTGTAACTACCTCCTTGAATAGCAAATAGCTCTCCGAATATGGCCAACATAGGACATCATTTACGTTCATCAGTTAGCGCTCCTGAAAGAAATTTTACCAGAATTCCTTCCCTTAATTTAGAAATAGAACTGAAGAGAGTTTAGAAAGCGTGTTTCTCTTCCCACCTAAAGTGAGTTTTAATAGAAAATTACACATAAACTTATCTTAAATGTTTTGTTACGAGTCTCTGGTGAGTTCTAAATTGGTGTTCTGAACGATTTGAATATTTCAAATGTTTTATTTTGCAGCATACAATAGATTTTAAGATATTCGTTAGCTACCTCAAGTAATACCCCTGGAGTTATTTTTATTCCTGTAATGCTAAATGAAATATAAATGTAGTGTAATTAAGACATTCAAAACTGCAATCCTTCAAGTTCTTAATAGTAGTTTTTATATAGGGGCTATTAAAAGATTTTTTTTTAAATCAAGAACATGAATTAAAACATTTTTACATTCATAAGTATGAATGCAGCGCATATTTTTTTTTTTTTTTTGTAACTTTATACTATTACAATTGCTTTATCTGTATTTTTACCCACTTTTCTCAGAAGCAACAAGGGGGCAATTGTTGATGGGTCTCGTACTTTTGAACTTCGGACAAATAATGAGCACGACACCCGTTCTGGCACCTTTCTCTCCTAACTTTCCCACTGGAGGATTTGAAGCTTCGACAAATTTAAGGTGTACCAGCAGGATAAATTTATCGTGTCTTAAGGGGCATAGGAATCAAATCAAGAACTAGAAGGAAGCAATGCTGGCCGTTATTCCTCTACCATGTCCACTAGGCTATCACAACCACTTTCTTATTTAATGTAAAAATAATTGAGTTTCATGATATTAAGTAACAAAATTTTATTTCAAATTTTTTAAATATGAGTATTCTATCTATTCAATATTAATTAATAAAAGTATTAAATATTTTGATAAGCTAAGAGAAAACTTGTAATTTTCTTCTATTCTTTGCTATGTTATTCTTTTTCAATATAACTATATGGCCGCGCTTTTTTTTTTTAATTTGTTATACACATACTTATTTCATACATAAATATTTTACATGTAATCGGAGAAAACTTCCAGAAAAAGAAATTCTACTCAAAAGAGGCTAGTATAGTGTTTTCATTTAATTTGAATAAACTGTGGGTTTGCAAAATTCATGCAGAAGTATTTGAATCAAAAAGACACTTTCGGGACTACATTATGTTTGTTTTATTTAAACTGTTAGTATTAGAATGATTTTATGTTTTATATTAATGTTAACAATAAATATAAACTAGTGAAAAATAGAATAATTAATAGATTACGTTCGTTTGTGTTATAAAATGCTTAATAGCAGCATATATATATATATATATATATATATATATATATGTGGGTGGGTGGGTGTTTGTATGTTTTTTTGTGAGTGTGAGTATGTGTAATGCTAATCTAAATTTATCCCTTCTTTCATTTTATTTAAAATTTCCTTATAAAGTCAGAACTACTTCAACTTTCACTTTTGAAAGTTTTGCCTTTATCTTTAATAATCGCTTGTGATCTGTTTACTAATAAGATTCCCTTTTAATGCTAACTTGACAAAATTATGACCATTGCTCTCAGGTATAAATGTTGTCGCTAACCGTTAACCGCTCTTTTTGTCTCACTTTTTATCTTCGGACACCTGCAGCATCAAAAGCGTAAATTTCACAAACTGTATGCTTTCGACATGGCTACACAATATATTTTCATCATAAAATAGAAACCAATTGAATTTATTAAAGAGCGTCATTGAAAGATCAACAAACGACTAATTCCTTCAAGTCAACATCAATCAAATAAAAGGGGAGAACATGTTACAAATAAACCTCCAGAATTTAACGATGAGGAAAACCTGAAGCAAAAACGGATTTCAACTCCAAGTTTGTTTAAAATCAACCTTTCCATCGATTTAAAAATGTGCCATAAAAGACAAAAAAAAAAAAAAAAAAAAAAAAAAAAGTAATATCACCTAACATGGCTCTTTGAAAAGGAAACACTGCTTTTTTAGTGTCACATATACTCACAGTGATAAAAAAAATTGTTTTCGTTTATCTCTTCAAAAGGTGTGTTTCATCAAAATTCTGAATTTTGTTCCTATACTATTACGTTACGAGAGAATAAAAGTTGTGTCATGCCTAAGTAAAAAAAAAAATAAAAAATCATTTCGTTTTTCTCTTTAAAACCTGTTTCATAAAATTTGTGAATTTCATTCCTAAGCTGAAATTTTAAAGGAAAAGAAATAAATAAAATTAACTAGGTTGTTTAAAAGTGTGTTTGCTCTAGTGCTCAGGTCGCGGAAAACGAATTTTAGCAACTAAATTTAAAGTTTATAAAAATTTTATTATTCAGAATTCTATTGTATAAATTCATGATTCGTAACTTAAAGTATATTTTTTAAATTGTAATGATTTCCATTGTGTGTATGATATTAAATATTTAAATTAATGTATTTACATTATATATCATATTTTGAAATTACTATTACTCTGTCCAAATATTTTACGCTTAAATTTAATTGTCCAATATGAAATAGTTTCATTGATGCTATTGTAAAAAGGAGTATAACCAAAAAATGAATAATCCTATAAAAATAAATTTATATTTTTCCAACCCTTTTATAATTAAAATTTCTTTGATTTCTACTTTTCACTGTTATAACTTTATCTTTCAAGAATTGTTTGTATTCTGTTTACTATTAAGATCTTTAAATTATTGATGAATCTTAGTTAAGGGGAATCCCCTATCTTCTCAGGCATAAAAGTTGCGGCTAAACGTTAACCGCACATTTTTCCTTCTCTCTGTTCGGATATCTGCCTCATCAGAAAAAAAAAATTCTTGTGTTGTACATTTGTCATAGCTGGATAATATCTTTCATCAATAAATCAATATCATTAGAATTTAATAAACTATAAGACTGAAATATCTACGAACGACTTTCTTCAACATCAATCACAAAAATTTTTTACACAAGTTTATATATATATATATATATATATATTCGAGGTGTGGCTGTTAAATAATAAGACTTACTCAGTGAAACATTTTATTTTGATGCCATACATATTTACTTACTATCGTCTTCAATATGCATCCCTCGTCCCTCCTTGTAACTCTCCATGAAAATCTTAAATTATTCGAAACAGTGCTGGAAGTCTTTTTCTGTTATCTTCTTCAAGACAGGTGCCGCATTCTCTTTCACAGTTTCAACGACTGAAAGTTTGTGATTGCAGACGCAAATCTTGCAGATTTCACCTTAAGAAACAGATAGAGATCATATAGCTCAAGATCTGCGAATAAGGCGGATTGTATAACACTGAGAACCTGTACAATATATATATATATGTGTGTGTGTGTGTGTGTGTGTGTGTGTGTTCTTATTTATTAAACTATTATGGATTTTTTTTAGAATGATACTGGAAAATTGAATAATTGTTTTTTAAAATACAAATATTTTACATATTTTACAATTTTGTTTACATTTATTTTATATTATGATTCAATTGCAATTCTTTTTCGTCTGTAATATACTATCAAATTTTTGTAAATTTTGTATATTAAAGAAGAAACCTACTCATATTGTTTGATTATATTGTTTAGGATAAAGTAAATGAATTTTGTGAACCATCATTATATATATCATTCATTCATTCACTAACATTATATATATCATATATATATATGTGTGTGTGTGTGTGTGTGTGTGTGTGAGTGAGTGAGTGTGTAGGATTTTTCAGCTAATTATTAAAAAACTAAATTTATTTTCCAATGCACTGTAAAACCAGTTCTTCCGATACTCGATAGATGGCACCACGAATCAGAGTCATGTGATAAGCTCATGCAGCGCCACCTATTCCAGAACAAAACTGAGTGACATTTCGTTTTCGCCCTCTTTCCCCCACTTTTCTGCCTCTCTTCTCCTTCGCATTACCCGCGTCGGAAGTAAACTTCAAACACCCGAGCGCGTTCCGGTACCCATCGCCGATATGGGATAAGATTAATTAGATTGCCATCTATCCGTCTCGGAAGAACTGTTTACTCCAAATAGAGACAACCTAAACATAGTTCAAGGAGTAAATATCTTCATCTCTGCAAATATTAAACGAAGTAAAACAAGTTGAGTCGCATCATTGAATTCCTACGAAATCATAATAGAGTCCGGTAATCGAATTACCCCCGTAGACAACCAGCCCTTTGCTTAAGAGCAAACCATAGTAGATTCGGGATGAACAATCTCATCTCATAACACTTTCTTCATATATATATATTAGAAGATTATTTATTCAAAAAATTGTTTTAACCAATTAACTATAAAACTTAAGGGCTGGAAGACTTGAGTATTTCTTAGATGCCTCAAGTAATTTTAGAATTGTTAAAGACAATTTTTTTCTCTTCTTAAACTGTGCAACATATTTTGGCCCTAGAAAATTTGTTTATGGGAGATTTTGTGGGATTTTGCTTTATTTATCTGTAGAATAATTCCTTATCCTCTGCTTTTTTGTTATAAGATGAAAATATGCCTAGCAAATTTTTCTCTTGTTGCTGATGAATAACTGCAATTTATAAAACACAGAGAAGTACATTTAATGGTATACTTTCACTGAACGGAAATATTTTAAATACTTTGATTAAAGTTTAGGAAAATTGGAGGAAAATCCATATTAATGTAGTCCATATAAGGGGATATTTTTATTCTATTGTTTAACTTTATTTATGCAAAAAATTACTCCAGCAAGGTTTATGCAATAATAATTGTTTTATTAGATAATTAAGGATTATAAGACTTTATCAGTTCGAAAATTTATATCCATTAAGAAATAGACTTTAGGCATCTTAATAATTTTAAATTTTTTAAATAATTTGAAACTCAAAAAATGCAAAAGATAATTAAAATCAAATCGTCTATATGAGTTTTTTTATAAATATGTAATAACACCTACTTGTGATACCTAGTATTCTTTGTAACTCAGAGATCAGTTGCATTACTAAAAGGATATCGCTCTGAAATATAGCTTCATATTTAGATTTTCTTCTATGGATTTATTTATATTCTAATTTAACGTGTTGTACGTATACAAGTCTATTTTTGAAAACTGAATAGTTCATACAGTTTTCGATACAGATCATTATATTTAGTATTGTAAAATTAAAAAAATAAATACACATGATTCAAAATTAAAATAGTCTGCAACTTATACAAAAGTATAGATGTGTGACGGCCATTTCTTAATTTTTTAATTCTAATGTTATTGTTTCTTCTAATTAAACAGTCAATAAATGCAGACTCAAATTAAAGATACGTAAGAGCAAGATAAAATACTTGATTAACTACTGAAAGAAAGATAAGGTTTCCCTTTCTCTAGAATCCTACTTAACAATTTTAAATTAGGATCGACTAATAAAGTCTTAGCTTACTGATTAACTCGTTCTGAATGTATTCCTTCTCACAAACAGTAGATTCTTTTTTTTTATAACTTTAACTTCTATTCTCTTCCGTCCAAAAGATTAACTGCTATACTTTATTACAACTTTCAATTATATATCAGCCTGTCATCTTTCATTTTCTGTTCAATTCTATTTCATTTGTATATCATAATTTCTAATTCAATCACTCTTTTTCTGTCTTTATCTATTTTACCTAATCCTGTATCATTTTGTTTGGAAAGAAATTGTAAGTTTATGCAATTCATATTACTATAAAGTCCCTGGGGTTAGTGAAGAGCAAATCGTGAGTAGTCTAGCGTCACAAATGTATGATTTAATATCAAATATTAAGAATAGTTTGTTTTTAAAAATTGTTGTTTCTGTTAATTTAGATAATTTTCTGTTTTACTTAGTCCATTTTTATGTGATGTCGTTAAAATTTAAAGCTGTTTCATCTGACTTTTAATATTTTATAGTGTTTTAATAATTCTAATATCTAAGCAATTTTTTCATTGGTTAACAAAGTAATTTCCCAGAAAAGATTTAGTTAATGATTTATACAAAAAATTCTGAAATAATAAATAATTTGTATCCATTAATATATTTTAAGCTTAGGGGTTTGCATTCTATAAATATTAGTACGAAAAAATAGGCGCAGCTTATGACGATTAATTCGAAAAATGAAACGAGTATCCACTGTGTTAAATTACAGATTTCTTAATTCTTTATTCATTAATTGTTATTTTTTTTTTTTTTTTGAAATAATCATAGATTCTTTCACAAAGAGAACTAAAGTTATATCTCACAAATCGTTATAATTCACTTAAAAAGAAATCCAAAAATGTAATGATAAAGGAACACATATGTAAAGATTCGGAAATTTAATTATGGGTGTTAATATTTTAAATGGTTGATTCATTGTTGATTAAAGTCGAACTTAGAAGTAACACGAGGGCTATTGGCTACAGGCCTCGTAATTTTGAACCTCGGTTAAGTAACAGGGACCACACCAGAGCTGGCACCTCCCTCTCCAAACTTCCATACCACACAATGAGAGGATTTTGAACCGCGACAGATTTAATGTGCATCAGCCCCACTACACAGCGGGTCTTTAGTGGCATCAGCACTTGAACCCATGACTAGACTCAGGTAGCTAGTTCGCGACTTTGAACGGCCATTGCGGCCACAATTTTTTAAATGAAGCATCTTAATGTCATGCAAATTAATTAATTTTATTACGAAGTAGGTGTGATTTTTAAACTTAAATTTATGTGGTATATGTTTCAGATAAATATCAATTTTATAAAAAAAAAAAGATTTTAATTTAAAAACACATTAAATTTAAACATTATAAGTTAAATAAAATTATTTAATTGCTATATTTTTAATAAATTCCTAATTTTTTTCTTTCTTTGACAACAAAAATTAATCACAATTTGAACTATCGTGTATACAATAACAAGCTCCTTTCATCTGCCTTCATTGGTAAAGAGTATTGTTATTAAGCTTTCAGGAAAACTAACGTATTTTTGTATTTATTTGTAAGAAACTTTGAATATATTTCATATATATTATTACGAATCCGAGATGACGCTTCTCTGCAACGGTTCTCTTCTGAAGAAAAGACACATTTCTATAGATGTCACCAGTCAACCAAAAAAAAGTTTAAGCAATGGCCCCTTAACCATGGTGACGGATTTGGCGACCATTTTGGAGCATTGTTGAGAAACTTGGTGCCTTTGGCGACAAATAAAAGATGCCAGATAATACTCGAATTTTGGCGACATTTCGACTAGGAAGAACGTTACGGTCTTTTCAAGAATTTTCTGTATGATATCATTTATCTCCGAATAGGTATATGTGCAACCAGATGCGTAAGGAGTAGGTCGAAAGAGCCTGCTTTGGAGATCGATCGTGCTGGCAACTGGAAGCCGTAGGCATTTTGAAGAGGTGCTACCGAGGAAATGGCGGTTGCGTCCCAAAGTGAATTTGTGGAATACCTCGAAAGTGCAAAGTATTACTGCGGAAGGTTGTCTGTTATTAATGAGAATAAGTAACGTGGCTGATATAACTGTGACTGTCATTACAAGTGCTGTCATTTCTGTTTATGCTGTTACTATCTAAGTTCTGCTACCTGTGTGTCATCCTATATAAATGTGAATAAAGCGCCATTTGTCATAAACCTCCATGTTGGATAAATTTCACTTTCACATATATCAAGAAATTTTCGTAATGTGTATGTATGTAAAGAAATGATTCATTAAATTAAAATTCATTCTAAGTTTCAAGATTTTTTGATGAGTTTGCGCACCAAATGCTTTTGATCGAATTTTTCTTCAACATATTTAAGAATTTTGAATTCATCTGATAAGTGAGACTCAAATTCTACACAGTTTTATTAATAAAGATCAAATGTCTCGTTTCAAGAGGCCTGTTTTGACATGTTGCTTGATATTCTTTAATTCCATTTTCTCAAATTGCTAGAAAGATTTGTAAGTTTCTTTGGTATCAAATCTAAGAAACAACTAAAAAACTTCTTACTCAAATCATCAGTTGCATTTTCTAAAAATTTGTTACATTTATTACCTTTCTCCATGTATTTGTCGATACAACTTATCCAAAAAAATAGATTTAACTGTCATGTTAGGGAAACTATATGCTCTATTTCCATTTACATCAAACATTCTAAACATTTTCTGAAATAGACAAGATTATATAGTTATACGAATAAATATCCATTACCTTCCAAGCAAAAGAATAAAATTAATACATTTCGTATGGTATTTTTTTTCATAAATAATAATTATTTTGCGATATTCTGTTTCGGTAATTGTATTTTCAAAAAACAAATCGAACAAAAATTAAATTCTGGCGTAAACGAAAATACATATTTTGAACTTTTTTATACATTATTTCGTACATATCCTGCTTTACTGCTTCCAAGCAATTAAAATATTCTCTCATGAACAATGCTTATTTGTATGTCTTATGATGCCATATAATTTATATGAATTCTCATATTTTCCCTCAAGTCAATTCACCCACTCGCTTCTCTCTCTAACCGCTTCACAAACCTATACATAAATCTGGTCAGACAATCCATCACAACAGCTATACTTCCACGCAACCAAACATCACTTCCGTTCCAATGCTCCAGCTTCACGCTTAACAATTCATAATTTGACCTTTCCTTCCCTAAAAGGAGATTGATGAACAAGAAAGTTGTATATTGTTGGAAGGCTCTTCCCGATGAAAACGGAGTCAGGTGACCTTGAAAGAGAGGATTTTCTGCCGACTCTATCCACGAGATAGGAAACATAAAAGTATAATATATCGGTACTAAGGATGGGCGCTCTTCCCTGTAATAGGATAAATAATATTATTATGTGTATGGAACTTAATCTATTAATATTATGTTCCGTGCAAATCCTATTAGTTGGGTCATTTCTTTTAATGACTTATACTTTTATTCACTTTAATTACAATATTTGAGTTACTGAAATATGCATCATAAAGAAAGTTATGATTATACATCTTTGTTAAATATATTTCATTCACTTTATGTGTTATTCTCCTTATGATAGATTAAGAGACATTTAGTCATTTATGCTTCCTAAATGAGCAATTGCTGAAAACTTGAAGCAAATTTTGATGATTTAATTTTTTATGAGATATTTTCAATTTTTAAATTTAAAGAAATTGCTGCTTATAAAGAATAATTATATATTTTACAAACAAATAAAATTACAACAGGTGATTAAATCATCAAATAATACATAAGAACAATTTATTTAACATGGTATAAAATTTAATTGGAAGTTTAATGTTTATACCATAACAGGTTTTGAAAAAATTAACTAGCTTTACAGACAGTTCAAAATGAATTTTTTATATAAAAAGTGCATACATTTTATTTTTACTCGAACGTGAAATTTATTAATTTTTCAACAATAAAAAACATCTTTATTTGCTAAACAGAATAAATTATTCTTCATAATTTATATCACATTACATCTATTATTCCAAGTTTACATTAGCTTCTTATAAAAGTTCAAAATACACCAATTTTGTAAGCCCTAATAATTATAATTATCTTTATTTGTGACAAGATTTACCCTCATTAGATACATAATTTTACAATCATCTGTCCATTTATCTTAATAATTTCGATTGAATAACTGGTTGATTAATAATATCCCTCTTTTAAGCAACACGAGAGCTACTGACGAAAGAGCACCTAATTTTAAGATATGATCAAGTGACGAAGAAGCAACGTGAGTTTGCACAACTTATTCGTAACTTCCTCACAACGCTTAACCGGGGAATTTGGGAACCAACATATTTAATGCGCATCACCCCAGCTACAAGACAAGTCTTCAATGGAATAAGGATTCGAAGATACAAATGTAAAGGAAATACCATCTGGCATAACCATGACTATACGACAAAGTTCGAATAATTTCTATATATTGTGACTTTGGGGTATTCGCGGTTTTCTCTTCATCTAACCATGGGAACTTTTAATTAAGATTGATTGCTTTTGCTGAACAACCTTTGCCCAACCAAAAATGAAACGTGAATATGTAAATCGAAAGCAGGTAGAAATGAAGTGAAGCAGGAGAGTTAGGAAATATATAAACTCAGATTGAGAGACGCGATAGAGAGGTTGAATGATTCTAATGTTCAGCAATTGTTCCAGAGTCAGTGCTGGGAATTGTTACAAGTTATCGGCTGGTTAATGTATTCTAGAAATCAAGATATCCTTAGTGGTAAGAGTCAGTTAGTTTATTACTGGTAGATCGAGTTAATATAGTTAAGGCTTTGTCCGGGAGAGCATTTATAATTGTCGTTATATTAACAATCAACCAATAAATACTGTGTGTATTGATTTAACGTCTCCTTGATTGACTTATTGACTTTTAGTGTTAATACACTGAGTTTAGCTATGGCACAAGAGGCAAACAGGAATGGTTTGCCGTCACAATATCACAATATCAAATCGTATTTTTTCGCTTACAATGACATTTGATTGATGGAATTCTCATGCTTCGATTACATATCAGAGTATTAATAAGAAACATAAGAGAATATCAGTGTTTAATTAAATTGCGAAAGCACAGCAGATAAATTTCATAAAAATATTTAAATATCACATTTATATACTTTAATTTGATTTTTTTTTTCATTTTATGTATTTATACTTATAATTAAAGACCTTATTTCCTTTACAATATTAAAATATCTAATTGATTTCATTTCCTTGCATTCAATTTCTTCACTTTTAAAATATGCTTTTCATAGTTCAAATGCATAATAGATACAGACAGTTATTTTATGATGACAAAGCATGAAGATATCAAACAATTATTTATGAATTCATTTTTTAACAGATTCTATTCTGCTTTAAAATGCATATATTATATTCCTCGACTTATAAACACTAAAATCAATTTTATAAATAAAAGTCTTTCAGAATCTTTGCAGCAGATTTTAATGGATCTAAAAATAGACTCATTTATTGATTTCTCTAAATTTTATGGTTAATATTTGAATAAATTTTCATGCAGAAATACTTTTTACTTAAAGATACTTATTCAAACATTTTATGAAGTACTCCTATTGTCCAAGAATATTCATTATCATGAAGTATATATAGCCGCATTTTTCATTCTTCAAACTACTTTTTATATTATTTTGTTTATTAACGATGAATATCTTTTCATAATTTTGAAGAAGCATTTTTTTAGCTTTGACAACAGAATCTATGTCCTCTTTTGTTTCTTTCCAAAACAAAGTAATACGAGACGAATATTGACATTTTTCATGTTCCTGTACAATTTTTATGTCATAGACTATAAGGAAAATGTTTTCTCATTAACTCTTTGAACGATCTTTACAAACTTTAGAAATATTCATCAAAAGGTTTTATGCTACTTTTGACAATATTGACTCTATTTAAGGAGTGCATTTCATTTAAAGATTTAAAGCACTAAAATTTGTATAACATAAGAAAATAACTAAAAATTAATTTTGTTTTAATATTTTTAAAATTTTTGAGTATTAAATAAATTAAAATGTTCTTAATCGAACGTAAAAAACATATGAAAGAATACTACCCACATTTTCATAAAATTATATTTTATTTTAAAACTCAATAAGTTTTAGTTCAAAATTAATTTTAAAATATACATGTGAATTGGTAAGAAATAAGATTCGAAATAATATGAAGTCAATGAACAAGTTCTCTAATGTATTATTCCAGAAGTGATGAACTACTATAATATTAGGAAAATTATTCTTAGACTCTCATACAATCATTTTTAAACATCTCTAATCAAAAATTTCTTTCAGGAATGAAATTATTTATTTTGGCATACTTACTTAAAAACCATTTTTGATTAAAAGATTATTTTATAAATATTCCTATTTAACATTTCATAAGCGAGAGCAAAAATTTCGGCTCAAACAAAATTTTCCATACACATAGAAAAAATAAAGATTTTGGATTAACTTCACTAAAAATGTAACAAATCTGTTTTTAAAAATTATATATATATATATATATATATATATATATATCTGTATTTACTGCACACAATTATTAAACAACTTTTGATAAATGATTACTGTTCAACTACGACGATGTCTTCAGTTTATATGAGTATAAGTTTATTGTTTTTTTACAATGGGGACTCTCACCTCTTGTCAAGCAGATTGTCAAGCTAAACGCCTCCCCGAACCTTCATGTCTTGTTCCTCTCTTCTTCCTCTCGATTTCAGCCTCTTCGGGTCGGACCACTTGTTGAGCTAATCTGCAGAATTGACTGAGTCATTGCTCTACTCTGATGGGGAAGGGGATCATCATCTCTGACGCATTTAATTATTTTTGAAGTTTTTTACCGACTTTGTCAATTTATTTAGCTCATTATTTAATGAAACTTTCATATTATTATCTGTTAGGAATAGATTGCAATTCTTTCTCATAATGTGGTTCTCAATCAAGTATTTTATCTGTTCCATTCACAGTCATTTACTGGATTACGTTTCAAAAATACCCTATTATAATGTTTAAAAATGTTCAATAAGACTAATAGCTATCTTTCCACAATTCATTGCTTTTAAAATATTTTTTTATGAAATATTATTAAGGATGCTTAAATACTCTTAGAATTGCAGTAGTTTTAAAATAAAAACTAATGTCCTTAATATTTAAACGTGTGTTAACTAATACTCTGAAAAGGAACTCAAAATGTGAAAGGATTGCTAGTATTTTAAATTAAATTTGAAATCAATTCAAATTAAAAAATGCGATTAGGGTTTAAGCTGATTAGACTGAAAATTAGCGATTGCTATATGTAATATCATTCAGGTGGGCATTTTTAGATGTCTAAAATTGAATTTATACGTTTATAATCTTCATACGTAATTCCTATTCCTCAATTGTATACTCAGTTGACGAATAGTAATATCATATCCATGCATTAGGAAACATTAGACAGAAGTATAAATGTAATATTTATTTGTTTGTTTTGAAATGTTTTACTTGACTTTTATAAAAAACTTCCATTTGTTTTTTATTTATTTATTTCGTCGATAAAATATAAAGCAAACACAGAAAAATTGTAAAAACAGCAGGAAATGGTAATTATTAGTTTCAGAGAGATATTTATGCTACACCCTAAATTTACTCCGGATATTATGATCAGCAGGTTTGCTCCTTAATTATAAGCAAACATGAAGGTTGTTAATTATTGGATTAATAAGATACATAAATAATAGCACGACAGGTAATGGTGATGGATCTTTTAATTTTGAATTAAAAAAAACCACACATAGTCAAGTAACGGGAACAAAACCTTATTTGATATTTAATGCTTTACACCTACATCATCCAGTTTGATGACTTTGACCTCTGACACAGTTAACGAGTATCTCGTGTCTTTCGCCTTTAAGCACCACTACATGAAGTGCTTTCTAATTACAACACTCAAACCAGCTACCCGTTGTTGAAAGTCTATTACTCATTCGACCAGGTTGCCATGATTCAGAGACAAACATGAGCTAGGAACGAATGCATCAGTAGAAGTATAGATAATAAATGCTATCTTATGAACGCTTTATAAAATCTTAAAAAATATTACTTTTGTCGATATAATTGCTCCACCATGCATGTAGCGTAATTAGATCATTTTTTCTACAAGTATAGTACCTTTTAATGTATTAATAGTGAGTGCTATATCGACATAAAAATATATCAATATTTTACAAAAAACTATCTTAAACTTCATTAAATGAATGTAGAAGTTTTCGTTATCAAATTCCTCTTTTTGAAATTTATCTATTACTTTGAAGTCAAATTGATGATTTGAATTTTGATAACAATCAAATTTACTTTATTACATATTATATATATAAAAGTGTGAAAGGTCATTTCATAGAAATTTGAAAATATCTAGTAGACAGTAGCAATGCGTGCGAAGAAAAGGTATAAGTAGACAATGCTTCACGGCGACTTTCATTTGCACTCGGTTCATGTTTAAAGTTTTCTGACGTGATTATGAGAATTACTATACTCTCTTCGGAAATTAACAGACTTTGAACTTGAAATGTGATGCCTGAGCATTCTATTTCAAAACTTTTTAAGGGTTTTAACAATACTCGATTTACAATACCAAGAGAGCGACGATAGTAGATGGTTTCATACATTTCTTCCCACCATTGATAACGAAGTGACCAACAGCGATTACCTAATGACCGATGTCAACGACGTCAGCACAGAAGTAGTCAGTGTTACCAGACGAGCAATACGGCATCAAATAACAGCAACAATCAATATGCGCCATAAGACGGATGTGTCTGTGAGAACAGTGTTGTGAAATTTGGTTTTGATGGAATATGGTAGAAAGCCCCGATTCTAGTGCTTTCACGAAGAGTGCAATATCCTCTGCAGCACCATTGTTAGGCTCGTTATCACATCCTTTTGACCCTAGATGAATGGAAAAAATTGCTTGTTCATATGAATAGCGATCCCACTTGATAGGAACTGATGATAGGGTTGATATATATATATATATATATATATATATATATATATATATATATATATATATATATATATTATCTGGTTCCAAGCTCTGGTCCCTTGAGGTCATAGGTCTAAGTTGTGAACAAGGCATTGTACTGACTGGGTCCACTGCTGAAACTGAACTAATCACAGAAGGGAAATGGCTACATTCAGCTATTTGAAGACCATTTGCAAGCATTTATGGACTTCATATACTCAAACAAAGTTGATATTTTCAAAGATAATAATACGCCATGTCATAAGAATCAGTCAGTCACGGATAAATTCAGAAAAATTCTGAACAATTCCAGCGATTTGTTTGGCACTCTAGAATTTCAGGCATGAATCCGAACGGACATATATAGCACATATTCCAAAGTCCAGTTTGTGCACAAATTCTTGCAGCAACACCTTCGCAAATATGAACTACTACAGAAATAACAGAGTTAAATATTTCTTCAAGGAATTTCGAATTGTTGCGTCAGTGCCCCGTCGAGTTGCTGAGCTTCCCCAGACGAAAGGAAGCCTAACACAATATTAGGAAATATTCTTGAACCTTTGGAACTCTTATATTCTATGAAGATTTTCATACTCTTTTCAGTCAATTTCATTATAATTTACGTATTACATTAACAATGAAAGATCAAGCCCTATTTTTCAATATGATAAATATTTTGAAACCACTTAAGATTTCACGAGAAATAATGTCTTTCAAAAGCATTTTGAAATTTAAAAAAATATCTAAAATTATGAAATGCTTTTCATCATTTTACTAATATAAAAATCGAGTAGAACTCATGAATAATTATTGTTATTTCAGATTTCATATTAGATTAATATTTAAGTTATAGAGTAAGTTAATGTGTAAGTAAGTTAATTATATATATATTAGTGCTTATAAATATTCTTATTAGATTTAAAATTGGAATTAAACTTTAGTAGAATAACTTTATTAATAATTAAGCTTTAATAGAAGGGTTCAAAAAATTAGATCATTTTAATAATTATCAATTCAATCCAAATTTATTTCAAAAATAATATTTTAGAAAATCATATTTCCACCGCTTTAAATTATAATTTAATTCAATAAATTACAGTTATTTTTGGTTTCAAAAATCAACATTTTGTTCACGTTCAAAATTTCTTGAAGTAGAAGAAAAAAATTAACACACTCGTTTTTTCCTTGAGTGGCCACGGTAGCCTAGTGGTCATGGTTTCGGATTCGTGGTCGGCGGTTTTCGTTCAGTCGCGGGTTCGATCCTTGGCCGCTAAAGACCCTCCGGGTAGCTAGGGCTGAAGCACATTAATCTGTCGGGGCCCGAAGTCCCCCCCCCTTTGGTGTAGAAGTTAGGAGAGGGGAGTGCCAGCTCAGTTGTCATTCTCGTCACTTGACCGAGGTTCAAAATTATGAGGTCCGTCGCCAATAGCCCTAAGCTTCTAGTGCGACGTTAATAAAAACTAAACAAAGAATATATTTTCCCCTTATATTTGGAAAGTGTAGATAAAAACTAAATACTTAAATGAGGCAGTGAAAATTTTAATTCGAGTATTTCAAAATATTTCATTGCTTACAATCCCTTAAATTTCTTAATAAAGGTGAATAGTTCGCTAGTTTTAAAGACGTGGGCTCATGCAGGAAAAGAAGAGCTATTGATAACAATCTTCCAAAAATGTTTATATATTTAAATGAATTTAAGATTCCTTCATTATAACTTTTCATAGCATAATTTTTTATTCATCATACACACATACAAAACATTCGACAATTTTGTTGATTTTTTATAGAAATAATTTTGAAAAAACTACACGGCTGTTATAATTTGCTGCAGATATAGGGCAAGTTGTAACGGACGTGGAACAAGTTATAAAAAACGTAATAATATTATTAACACTAAACAACAAAAAAATAATTCATTATCATTATTTTATTAACTAATGTTCAAAAGACATTTGGCAATTATTACTACATGGTATAGTTACAAGGAATAATATTAAGTGGTTTTCTTTTTAAATAAAGATAAAATTACTTTAAACAATCAACAAAATATTAGTCTTCATTAGAATTACAGTTAGCACAATCTAACAATATAGATGTTTCCTCTTACAACAATATAGATGTTTCCTTTCCATGTTTATCATATATTTACATTATAAAAGCTAAGCATAGAACTAATTTTTTTCAACACAATTGCTGTAGACATTTCTACAAGCCAAGAAAAACTGCTCCTTTGTCTTATTTATCCTTTTGAGTTTTTTTTTAAAATTTCGTTAACATTTTCACCATTTCCATTATTTTTATATTCTCTTCATAGTATTTTCCGATTGCTTTTTTTTCGTGTGAGTTAATTAGTATGGCAGATTTTCTTTTGCGTCTATCTCTGTTAAACTGTTTCCGATGTGATGCCCTAAGGAAAGGTCTATTCTTGATGGGTGAAAAATCAATTTTTCTATATTGGGAGACTGACGGTCCAATAATTGGTTCTGTACATGTTTTACCAATCATCTGGTTTAAAACCTATCTAATGCTTATAATCAACTCCGGCAATGATTATAGCAATTCAGTATTCTCAAGATATATTGTCAATTTATAATCAGTTTTCGTTCAACACATTTCTTCTCGTTTTCTGTCCGTCCAGATTTGGGAGATCAGTGACATACATAGGGATTAGGTGAGAATCTTAAAATACAATATTTAAAAGCAACAAATGGCTTGTTCTGAATCCACTCATGATGTTGACAGGGTTCATTTAAATTAAAAATATCTAAAGAAAAATGTAACTTTTGTCGCCATAAAATGAAAATAAAGAAAATATAAATATATTACTCTATTTTTAAAAGCTACCTTTTCCATTTCAGTTTTCAAATGCTGTTCATGCTTAACATGATTATTCGGGTTTTTTTCAACACCGGACATGTATCGATTTTAGGTAATAGTATTTATGTTTCAGAAAATCTGTATATTCATTCATAGTTTTTATTCATTATTGAAAATCAGAAAATCTGTATATTCATTCATAGTTTTTATTCATTTTTGAAAACACTGAAATGAACACTTGAAAAAAATAATTAATATAATCTTGTGCTTTTTCCTGAAGAACAAATTTGCTTTAGTATATTTAGTGTTCATTTCAAACAAGAATGCCATTCTTAATAGGATTTCTAAATATTTGTTTTGGAACCTGCAGTGTTCTTAGATCTATCAACATAGATCTAAGAACACTGCAGGTTGCAATTGTATTTTTGCTCGTTCGCAAATTATTCAAAAGATAAAATACTTTTTTAAGGTTCCATTTTATTAGGTTTTTTTAAAAAAAATTCAACAATGGAGCTCCGTTGTCTGAAAGAATTATCTTTCTGATAAAGGAACTGCTCTTTGATGCAACTGGACAGGCTTCCAAAAAACGGTACGTATGTATGTAGTCACACTACGTTTACTATGTGTCTAAATTTGTATATAATTTTCCAGTTAAATCTGAAGTGGCAATGAGTCGGATTTCATTAACCAGAATTAAGTTGTAACGTTACAAATAGCTCTGAAACTTAATAACAACTCTCCCCATCAAATAGTTCTCAAATTATTTGTTACTTTCTGAAATAAAGATATTACGATTAGTAAAAAAAATTTTTTTAGAAAGCGAATAAGAAGCATTTTATAATTTTATATATAGAAAAAATGCAAGAATTAAAAAAAAAACAGTCATCTTTCTTTAAATCAAAATTTGCAAAAAATATTTTTGTCTATTAATTAGAGAAGACGGAGCAATTGTACACACAACTCCTCCCTGCCTGTTTCGGAAGGGTACTGATTGTTATGGTATATAGCCCGTCCTAAGAATTATGTTTAGTGAAATTCCCGATCAAAACTTTTTAAATCAGTCCGTAACATACGTTATACAACTTTCTCTTGTTATAAGTATTTAATTTCCCTACATTAAAAAGTATGCAGTGAGGTAGTGCAATTCGTGGGTACGTATTTCTTGCTCAGTCTCAAATGTGTAACATTGGTCTATTCGCGATTTTCTCTTCATTAACCTTGGGGACATTTTGTAATTTTAATTGAATACAATTACATATCCTTGGCAACGAAATGAAACATGATTAAGTAAATTAAATGAAGAAAAGAAATTAAATAAGTTGAAATAGAAATAGTAATATGTAAATGAAGCAGAATTTAAAGGAAAGAGAAGGGAGATAGAGGATAACAACGTGTTACTAGACAGTGTTGATTACATTGAATCATCTTAAATAATAATTTATATTGAAAGTATTTGGAAGTTACTCCTATTCCGAATAATAGAAATTGAATTTGCTATAATAAAAAGTGCAGGAATTAGAATGAGTAATTTGGTAAGCTACGACTTTATTATTTGAACATAAACTTAGATTAACTTAATTGAAATATTCGAAAAAGATCGATCTTGCGTACTCTTTGATAGATAATGAAAGGGACTGTTTTTCTCTAACGTATCTTCAATTGGAGTTGTGAACATTGACTACTTGAAAAGACTTTAAAATGGCTGTAGAGTTAAATAATGAAAGAAGACCATCACATACCTATTAATCAATTTTCAAAACCAAACTCTTGAATAAGTAAATCAAAAACACATTTCACCATATATATAAATAAACATAAATATTTTAAAAATAATTCACTAAATGATCAAATTGTGAAATTGTGATACTACTAGTGCATTTTGACTTTTTCTTACAAACGTTAATCGTATTTAGAAGGAACACATTTTGATGAACAGAAATATATAAAAGTGTCATAGATAGAAACTAAAAAGTAATTTTACAACATGCAATGCTTTAAAAAATATTTTGATTCAATTTGAAAAATCAATTACAAGTATACATACATTTGCTTCAAATTATTTAAAATATGACTTTTGAAAAAAGGAAATGACTTGAACCAGAAGATAAATTAGTTATTTCTGTTTTTTTTACACCTAACAATTTGCGAATAGATAGAATATTCAAGAAACTTATTTTTATAGGAAAAGTTTTAATTTTATTCTCAAGATTTCTATCAATTTAAATGATAATCTGTATAAAAGAAAAATTCAATCATAATTTCAAATATTCAAAATAGTTTTCTTCAATAAAACTAAAGTAAATTAATACCTCTCTGATTATGAAATACAAAATTAAGGGTACAATGCTTATAGAGTCACAATAATGGTTCTAAATCTTACAACATGCTGACATAATCCAGCAATCTTTCCCTCAGAGTCTCTACAATATTATAATTAATCACACCGAAGAGGAAGAGGATACAATTCAACTTCTATTGCAAACAAGTACTTAAATATCTCCTTTTCTGCATTCAAATTATTTGCCTCCCTTCAATGCAAATGTAATTCTACTTTTTAATTAGCTTTAAAACTAATTTCCCCCCTCTACACCTTTTCTTGAAGTCATTACTGCTTTGTTGAATAGCAAATAGCTTTCCAAATACAGTCCTGTGTACAGACTTAATTTTAGCTGATCAGCTAAGCCTCTTGAATTTAATTGTCCTAGCATTCTTCATCTTATACTAATTGTGGTATGCAATAATTTTTCACTTCCTCCAATTTTAATTTAAAGTTACACATTAATTGATTTTAAATACTCTGTTATATGTTTACTGGGATGTGATCAAAATTGCTTTCGTAAACGTTGATAAATTATACCGGATAAATATGTACCGGATAAATTTTAATTTTATGACTCTAGCAATCATAGATGCATTTCCAAACCTTTTCCATATTTCTGTTAAGTTATTATTATAATCATAAGACTTTCAAAGAAATGTATTTCTTTCATTAATGGTCTTATAATTATGGTTCTCCTTATGGTTATGATAGAGCGCTTACACCCTGGGTTTACATTAATATATGAAAATGTAAAAAATAATATCTAATATATTAAAGTTATTTAAGATTAATGGATTCGCATTTTGTAATTCATTTACATTTTCTACTCATATTTTTATTTTTTACTCATTTTGCATTAATGATATCTTATAAAAACTTAAGAACTAATACTTTTGAATATGTGTTATTATTCAAATTTGTAAACTTGCACTGATAAAAAAAGTTATAAATTTATTAGACAAGTATTACTGAATTTAATTAGAACTGAAAAAAAGTTTAGAAACAAATGGAAAGGAATTACATCATGCCTTCAAATATCACCCTTATTTTCCCTCTGACGATTTTTATGTGAAAGATAAATCATTAAAAGTCGTTATTTTTTCATCAAATCCTAATATCGGCATAAAATCAATCGAAACTGTACAGTTTCCTTAAAAAAAATTTTTTTTGCTATAAATACATTTATATATTTAAAGAGCTAATTTAACATTCATAATTTTACAAGTTGTTTCGCCGATAAAGTCCTAAAGAATTATTTCATTCTACATACGATTTTAATTGCTTATTCTTGTTTCCAAATCTCAAGAAATTCTATTTTTCTTCATTCAAGTACAACAGAATCGAAAACCCTATATACAAACAAATTTTTATTTCTTAGAAAGATAACTCATTTTTTTATCGATTGGGCATAAAAATATTTTCAATAAACCATATTTATTTAATCAAATATGATACGCGTGTTGGTTTATTTCTGTATATCCACCAAATTAACCACAAGGCAGCGGTTGCTACTTATACACAGCATGCTTTAAATTAATTATTAATATTATGACTGTGTGTTCTGTGATTAACTTCTTCCAGTATAATTAAGTTTATTTACGTGGAAATAATACATAAATTTAAAAATAAAACATTTCTATAAATATAAGGAAACTCTTTCCATCTTTAACATTTATCTTCAATTTACGAAAGTACATATTTCTATCAGCTCATGCTTCATTGAGTAAAATGTTCCTCACTGTACAAAATTCAATTAATTCCTCGATTTATTTGTAATTAGGAAATTCTGAACCTTAATTTGGTTATAATGATGAAATAAACTCAATAACACAGAAACAGAGTTTATATTTTCGCATGTTTCCCATCCCAACGCATTATTAAATCATTAAGTAAAACAAAGAGAAAAAAAATTCAGGGCACTCTTCAAAATAAAGTGTCTTCTCTCATTTATCCAGTTAAGAGATTACAAATAAAAGGAGATAAGGTTTTCCAGATCTTTAAACTTTATAATGCTTTTAGTTGTACAAAAATATGTTAAGCAAATAATTCTAGAAACATTTCTTTAAATAACAGATTATTAAAATGAAGAAGAAAGTATTTTTTTCCAATTCAGCTTAATGTTTCAGAATTTCACTTTCAGTGAATTGGAACATAATATTCATAGTTGTGTATAGTTAAATATCCAGAAATTTATATCAAAAGAAGTAGAAACTAATTTGATGTTTTCTGACCTTGTCACAGTTTTTTAGAAAACGAATTCGGAATATTTTTAAATATTTCTATTGAAAAGAAATGTTTAATAAATAAGAAAGATGTTGCTGGATCTATCAGTTTCTACCAAAATATTCAAGTTAAAAGCAAAACTATAGAAAATGTTATATGTATTTAAATGAATTAAGAAAATGACTCATATATTTTATTAAAGCTTTATGATTAAAATATTTATTTTATTTTATTTTTGTTCGTATGTTTTGTTTTGTTTATTAATTTAAAGGAGATTTTCATCTTCTAATCTTAATGATTTTATTATAAGTGGAACATATGTTTTAACCTCATGAGTAGGAAATTTATGATGTCAGTAACTAATACAATTTGACAAACTAATGTAAATTTTAATATGATATGCATTAGTTGATACATGTTGTGAACACTAATCCAAAGTTCAAGAAAAGAGGGAGAACGGTATCTCTCTACCACATTTATTACAGTCAGTTACTCACCAATTATATACACAAATTACTATTTACATTATTTGCAATTATATAAGGCCTCCTAATATCCCATACATTCATTATCCTACAAAAGCGGTCAGAACAAATTATATCCAAAACATGGAAAACCTACCTATCGTGGACAAGATATTAAATGTAATCTCTCTGAATATCTGTCCCATGATCTAATGCTCTCTCATACTTTACCCGAGACACGGTGTCTCCTGGCAGTATTCAAATAAAGTATTTCGAACAATACATGTTTAAAAAAAAAAAAAAAAAAGATAGAGCAGTTTTTTTTTTTTAATTTTTATATATTTTTTGCTATTTTTAAATTGAGGAAATCGATTTAAAAGAATTAGCCATAAAAGAATTACATTTTTGATTTTAACAGTTTTTTTCGAGATTAACACGATCATATTTATTTCTACCTAAACTAATATAATATACAACAAAGCTGAAAGATATAAAAACATATATGTGGCTATTACTCCTATCTCTACCTAAAGTTTTTAGAAGAATTTTAGTCTTGATATCAGATTTTCACCTTCAGATTAAAATCTGGTTACATTTCAAAATACGTTGCAGAATGATATATTGGTAAATTTTAAAACACATTTTGAAACCACCAAGTAGCCATATTACCTTCGTCAGCAGTGTTTCTTTCTTATTACCTTACCTAAATACATAAAATAATTAACAAGAAATGAAATGTATTGAATTTGATAACATGTATGATGATACTATTCTCAATATGATAAAATTTTAACCACGGATTTTATTAAAGTCTTAAAGTTTGTTAGTAATTTTACTTCTCAGAAGAATGAGCTTTGACTGACATAGATTTATATTGAGAAATATATTATTATAACCTAAACGATTATTCGTATTATCTCTTTTTATTACACTTTCAAACTCACCTAAAAGTAATTTACAAAAGTGTACGAAATATGAATACAAGTATAATAATCATATTGAAATTTACTAATAAAAACAGTTTTCCCAACATGAACAATAAAGACATTAATTGAAAAACAATACAATTACTACACTTTTGTAGAATTTTTTTAAATAAAGTTTTTTGAAGATTTCATTCAACACCTGAAAATATTACAGAACAATTATTTATAAATAATAAGAATTTGATAAATGCATCTCATGCAAGACCAAAACTTTTTTTCGCTACTTAAAGTCCTTCAGATTTACATGTTTAAAATTTCAGTCCTTCCCTAAAATATAACATATTAGAGATATCTAAAATGAAACAGTAAAAAAATAATAGACACTTGATTTGTGATGTTGCTTAGTAAGATATAATTGAAAATCATGATTTAATCAACAGTGGCTACTCACTTGAATCCTTCGAGATATAAAAATTTAAGTATTCTATAAAAAATTTCTGCAGCTTCTTTAATAATGTACAAAGCTTCTTTTTGTTTTACTTTAGACTCTTCAATTTAAAATAGTACAATAACTTTTTTCCTCTTGGAATTTTCTTAACAGGAGTTATTGTGTATACATGTATATAATTTTCCCTTCTTTGTTTTTAACACTCTTTTCATCCGGCGTTGTAAAAAAAAAATGTTAAATTTATTTTCAACATAACATCCAACAAAAACATAATAAGGTAATTTTCTATTCTTCGTTCATTAAGTTTTATATTCTTTAAGAGATAGAAGAACATTTTATGGGTTAATTTTATTGAATGAGAATGTTTTAATTAGTTTCCTTCAAAAAGAGGTAAAAAGGGAAATAAACATGTTTATACAGCTTTTGTGCTAGAGATATTGCTATTCTATATTTTTATACTTTGACGTAGTACTTTTCACGTTTCATTAAACTTTATGCTATCGCATTTTTTTTTTATTATTTTTTTCGTTTCCTTTTTCTCTTGTTAAATAACACTCCTAAAGCATGAACTTAACTATTCGTTTATGTTTTTTTATCATATGGAGTGCTTTTTATAAATTCATTATAATTGATAACTGAAAAATAACAGAGTAGGACTTTAAAAATTAAAGTTGAAATGAGAAAGTGGCAAAATTATTAAAAAATTTAGATTTTTCATAAAAAGAAAAATTCTATAAACTATCTATCGATCAGATATTTCAATATCTTTTAAAACTGTCTACAATTAAAGTTCAGCAATAGACCTAAGAATTGAAAAATATTTTCAAATAAAAAAAAAGGCTTCAATATCAGTATCATATAGTGTGTAACAAAAAACTTAATATATTTATCGATCTTATTTGAATGAGTTCTTTTACATATTTAACATGCGTTCTTTATTAGATCTTTAATATACTAAAGTTGTTTTGTCTAGATTTGTACGCTAAAATGAAAAGCATTATAATTTTAGAATGATTTCATATGATATTCTATAATTCGAATGTTATACAATCAGCTTTCAAAAAAAATAATTTTCCACTTTTCTTTTCTTCCTTTTCACACAAAATACTGCCTTCGTTATTTATTGACTGATTTTTGAGCTATCATTGAATTTAAAACATTTGAGTCGTTTCAATAAAGCAAAAGTTATAAAATTAAAATAACATATAAAATATAAATTTAAAATAGCTTTATCAAACGGTAATGGATTATTTAATTATAATGTAAATGCATTTTGTGTATTTTTTGATTGTTTTATAAATGAACTCCTTCATTATTATGATGATAAACTTCATACAAGAAATGTTAATATCAAATGATCTTATTATTTAAGTACTTATTTTAAGTTCAAGCGTCTCATTGTTCTTGTTTTTTGATTCTATAAAGTTGAATGGATTTCTGTGCATAAAAATATGAAATTAAGTAATTTACTCTCTCCTATTTGTAAATTTTAAAGATTCTCTAACAAATTATCTAAAAGATCTTTTTGCTTAGCTTTTATTTTTTTTAAATGGAAAGGTAATATTTTTTCTCTAATTATTTGAATCTGTTTTATTTGAAAATACTTATTAAATTAGTAAGACTGTATACTTCTCGTATATAAAAAAATATTTTTTTTTTATAACTAAAACGTATCATTAGCTGAATTTATAAACAAAAATTCATTGAACCGTAAAAGAAATTTTAGTAAACTTCTTTACTGACATAATATACGAAGGATTTATATTTCTTGACTTCTTTTTGTTGTTATTCCTTAATTAAATATTTTTCATGCTTTTTTTTTCATGGAAACATTGGGTTCCTACTTGCGAAGTTATAACAGCAAAAATGTGAATATTATTTTCTTTTTCTAGATGATAATATTCAAATTTTTGCTCTTATAACTTCGGAAGTAGGAACCAATGTTTCCATGAAAAATATGAACATATTATTATAAGACATATATTTTATTTCTCATAATAAGAAATAATACATAAAGGGTTATGAAAAACATTCAAAATATTTTATTCATCTTTCTTTTTAAAAATAAATGTTGTGATTCGTTAATTTAAATTAGCATTTATTGTAACATAATTAAATTAAGCACTAAATACAGACCAACATAATTATGCCGGGTGTTTCGAAATTCATGAGCAAAAATTTGAGAGGGCGGAGAGTAAAAGGTGAATTACTAGATGGAGCTGAAATGGACATAATAAAGAACAAGTTTTCTTTCACAAAACGCGATTGAGGTTTTGATCAGATTGAGAAACAGGTATGATCTAAACGCGAAGATTCATTCACGAGATTACTGCTCTTTCTCCCGATTCGCTACTTTTGGAGAGTATTTCTCACTCCGGATGGCGCTCGCTCTTCATTGAATTGGATTTTAGCTACTTAACAAAAAGCACTCTTCAGTGCTATTTTCCAACGATTTTCGAATTTCGATTCGACATTTATGATTTACTGGAAACCGACAATGGCTACAAATTTTATTGAACAACAGGACTTGGAACAATCAGACTACGACGAATCTAGATCTTCCACTCCCCACTCTGAACACATTAACATCCACTGTCCACTGCCACCACTGTAGTTGAAAATAGGATCCGAGCTGCAGCTCAACTCAGAGAAAATTGCAAAATTCATCTGGCTTACTGCAATTCCATTAACACGGACCGTGCACATCCTGAATATAAAGATTTTTTGACTATGACCATGGAAAAGGAATTGAAACTACTCGTGTGAGAGTACGCTTCTTTAGCGCCTTGCGCAACTGCTGGCTGCGCAACCCACCACACCCCTCTTAACACTCCAAGCAAATCTTCACATAAACGTAAAGATAATGAAGATTTTATCACACCCTCTAGAAATAAAACTTGTAAAAAATTAAATTCCCCCCCTCCTCATATTTACAACTGCCAACCCAAAATAAATATGAAGGTTTAACAATAAATGACAAAATGAATACTGCTAATGTTAATGAAAATCAAACAAAAATTAATTTAACTCAGAAATCGGCCAAAACTAAGAAATTACCTCCCCCAATAATGCTTAAAATAAGCAAAAACTATAGACAATATCTTAAATAACTTATTACTGTAATTTCTAATTTAAGAGCTCGTCTTTTAGGTGAGTATATTAAGTTATACACCAAAACTTCTGAGGAATACCGAATATTAGCAAATCTACTAACCACAAAACCATACGAATACTATGTTATTCAATCAAAAAACTCGCGCCCTCTTAAAATTGTTTTTAAAGGTTTAAAAACAATTTTTACCAAGAGACACAGACATACAAGATACTAACGATGAGTTTGTTGAAAGAGTCTTTTACCCCATTAGAATAAGCCAATTAAAAAATCGTAGAACAAAACTTCCCCTACCCATCTTTTTAGTAACATTACCTAGAGATGAAAGTAGCAAAAAAATTTATGAATTAAACCGAATTTGTTACATGACCGTAACAGTAGATGACAACCGCAGTAATAAAGTCACACAATGTTTTAATTGCAATCTCTTACACCACAGCTCCCATAATTGTCATATGATACCTAGATGCTTAAAATGTGCCGGTTTTCACACAACCCTCGACTGCAACATTACTGGCAAAATTGCCGAAATTACATGGATTAACTGTCACGCCGTAGGACACTCCGCCTCATATGGAAGATGCAAATTATTCCCGAAACCACCCAAAGGCTCACTAACAAAAAATACCCCAACAAACAATAATAAATTACGAGAAAATGTTTCCTATACTAATGCCGTTGCTCCCACCCCACAGATGGCGCTGAACACGAACGAAACACCAAACACTTACAAAAACATACCACACAGTAAGAAAAACAAAATCCAGCATATTCGAAGCAATATATCAGCTTAAAGTTCTTACAGAAATATTTACAATTATACCTGGACTTATCACTAACTTACATAAAATTCAAGCAGCAAAAGGACAAGCAAATGAAAAATTCACTAAACTTGAAGTACTTATGGATAACAATGAAGAGTGAAAACAACACCACTATTTTAATTTTTCAAAGTTACTCATATAAAAATCGAATTTATTTTTACTCTCACTCCTTTAATTTTTAAAATTTTGTACTCTCTTTCTATAGACAGGCAAATTATCACGCACACTTTCACAATATATACTAACTTTTCATCCCTCATGGGCAGCCAAATGCAGTTGCGGAGATGCTCATCTCCCAACCAATAGCACAGCCAGCTCACATTCAACAAAATTGCTCTTCTTTTTCCGAACTTTTTTATCCTGATGTTACCTAGAAGAATGAAAATTTCAAATCAACCAAGGCAGCAAAATAGGCACAAGATTCGTCCTAGAAGAGGGCTCTAGGCGTCCGTCGATACTCAACGTCAAAGCATCATCATTTTTACCATGTATTTTGGGAGGCATGGACTTTTCCTGATTACTGTACTTTACCGAGCCTCCTAAAATCTACAGTAAAAATTACGATGTTTTTAAATGAAACTCATGTAGGAATAAAACTATTTGACATGCATATCCTAAAATTTGTGAAGTGTATTTAAAAAATACCATTTTGAAACATTTATTATTATTATTATATCTATTACAAATGTTGTTTCCACGATTGATAATTCGGTGAATATGAGGGTTATGCGATTAAAATATCTATTTTTCATTATCTTCATTTTATTTTATTATTCAATGAGTATACTCACCTGTATGTGCCTGCTAAATATTGATATGTTATGTATATTTTCATTATTAAATTTATACAACATAGTGTAGTTAGCATGCACTTTTACCAACACAAAGTGCATGCTAACATGCACTTTGTATTGGTAAAAATTGTATGAAAATTAACTAAAACATTATACATAAAAAAGTTAAAAATGAAACACTTGTAATAAAACACAAGTATAAAAATAGGCATTTTAGTAAGATAATTAATATATTTCAATTTAGTTAGATAAACAATATCCAAACATATGAGAAATATATACACTTTAATAAGATAAACAATGTAAGACAACTTTTCCAGACATCAATTTTCTGACATGACTTTCCACAGTGGTGTGCAAAATTAAGATAATTTGCGCATTATATCACATCTTTGAAAACTAATTAGTAGAATGTAATGATTTTAGGTATGAGTATACATTTATAATAGAGAATATGATGTACCATTCAAAAATAATTTTAAGTGCGCATGACTATCGGTAACGTTCAGAATGCAGATATGTCCTAAGTCCACGTTGTGAATTCGAACTGAAAATAAGTCTAATATGGTGTTTGGTCCCCTCTCACACCCTCAATTTGATAGGTTATACAGTGTGACGATATACTGGACAAGAAGCAATTTAAGAGCAATTGCAGTCGATCTCCCTCATACAACAAGGCAATTTTTGCTCCAATGTGGCTCTCGGAAGAGGATGACGTGAGTCTAAGAGAGAGTATGTCTTAGGATAACTTCTATCCTAAGACATATTCCATTGGCTTAAGGTCAGGTGCACTAAATAGTTAATCCTTGAGGCTAATATCCCAACTTTCCAGGTAAACATCGACCAGCTGAGCTCTATGTAGGATAGAGTTATTGATTATTAACAGGAACTAAAGAACAACTCTGACCTTTCTCAAACACAAGCAGTAGTATGTGGCTGTCTAACATAATGCTTGCTGAACCATTACTACTTCACCATCATAATTTTATTGATGAGGAAGTGATGGTATCGTGTCTCAGAATCTCTCCAGGTGCAGGTACGCTGAGGATCACTGACCAGAAAGAATCTCGATTCATCTGTAAAATGAATGGTGCTCCAGTGAAGTCTGGTCCAAAGCACAAACTTTTCCTGCACCACACTAAATACACTCTCTTGTGTGTTCCAGCGATTCCGCCGCAAGCAACGTGAGCTCTGGCATAACACTCTTTCTCATGAACAAAGAACTGTAGAGCACGAATTAGAACTGGGAAACATTGATTTCAGTGGCAGCATACAGCTCACATGAGTACAAGGGTGTTCTGTGCCGCGACGCTGAAAGTGACTAAAAATGATCCTTTTTCATCGTTGTTGATCCTGATCGACCTCTTTCACATCTTTTCGATATGTATCCAGAGTTCTGAAACTGATTCTACAAACTGCAGCGGCACTGAGTGTTACACTGAGCTGTGTTGTCATCTGCGTTTGTAATTGGCCTGCACCCAATTAATCGACAATGCTCCAGCTCATTCCACCATCCATATTTTCATTGTAACTCATTTTACATGATATATCTTTAAAACATATTGAATATATGTATAATAATTTGGAGGTATAAATAGTATCTTTAGTTCCATACGTTTTATAAAAATAAAACAATGCAAATTCTCTTAATTTTGCATACGATTGCACATACACTCTTGCTAAATAGAAATATAGTAATTTGAAAGCAAAAATATAGTATTTTCTAAAGTAAATTTCTCATGTCCTGCATTTAAAACTCGTATTAATAGCATCTAAGGCCCATTAAATATTTTCTTAAAATTAAAAATTAATTAAACTTAAATATTCAAAAGGGTTTTTATTACTATTTCAGGTTTAAAATGTTTTTAAGCTCTTTTATTAATTTTTCGTTGTTTTCAATATCTTTTTCTCATCTACTATTTTTTTTATTATGAACTGAATACTTTACTGTATTAATATAATTAAAATAATATACGCTTGCATCTTCTATTGCGTTTTAATTTTTCATTTAAAAATACTCACTTACTCATTTCTTTTTAAAATTATTTTGATACATTAAAAAAAAATAAACAGGGAATAATAAAATTGAAAATAATAAAGATTTTTTCAACACAATTCATCTTTAGCGTTTGCTTTGCATTTCATTATTCTTATATCAAAAACACATTTTAGTAATTTAGTCGTGAAGTAAATTTCCGAGCATTGTTCATGCAAGTATTATGTAAAATCATAACTAATATCTTTTTTCAGAAGCTTTCTCTTATTTTGCGTTACTAACCAATGTATAATCAAAAGGGATTTTTCAAAACAGTACAGATATTTGTACTTCATTGTACAAAATTTAAAATTTTATGCTATATGTTCCAGATACAAAAACATATAAATTTTTAAAAGGTTTTTCTTAAAAGAGGTACTATAAACATTAATATAAATTATGATATTTTTATGTTAGTAGCTTACTTACTTCCTTTAAATAGAATTGCAAATCCATCATCTTAAAGGATCCAAAACATTAAAAACAATCTTATCAAGATTGAGAACAAATGAATCGTAAAAAGTAAAAGCATGTTTTCTTTATTCATTAGCTTTACAACGACGAAAGACAAATTACTCGGGAAGAGTTTGCAGACGTTGGATCAATCAGCTTTTCTATTGTAATTAATTATGGTGCAACTAATATATATATATATGAACATAAATGGGTTTCTAGATTTAAAAAATAAACAAGTAAATTATTAAATGAAATATTTAACTTAAGTAAATTCTTCTGAAAAAATCAGAGCAATAAAATCTCATGACGATGATAAATGTGTGGACAATAACATTTCTAATTTCATAATTTTTTACGCTAAAAATAAAATGAAAAGGAATTTCTTTTCCTTTTTATTAAAAACACATTTATTCTAGTCAAATACATTCGGTCGAGTGATTTCAATGTTGCAATTTCGTTTTTGCCTGATTATACTCATAGTCTCAAATGATATGGATTGCATTATAAATTTTGTTACATATTTCAATATTATAATCTATTTACATACATACGAAAGAAGAAATGAACTTTGAATATAATTTTCTTTAATATATTTGAGGTTTTGAATTTTGTATTATAAGGTAAATTTTTGAAATGGTACTTAATTTTTACCTGTTTCAAGCTCATACGAAATGATTCTTTTTCATCTTTTAATCTATTTTTCTAAAATTCTAGTGTTTGATTTTTTAAAAAAAACAGATATTAAGAGAGAAAAGAAATTTATAAAAACAGAATTTGTTAGAAATTATAAACTTTAATTTTCTCTAGAAAAAAAAGTAACTTTAGATAAAGTTAAAAATGTTTAGGTGAAATACAAAATAAATGAAGAGTTATTCCGCAAAAAGTAAGTATTTATCTCTTCATAAAAAATATTTTCATAACTCGCAATTCAAATTCTACGCCAAAAAATTGTTTCATTCTGAACGAAAATCTCGATGACAGTCAAGATAACTTTAGACAACGTGTTGTCATTCATCTTATTTTAAGAGTTTTAGAATTTTAAATTGTAATTGAAATAAATATTTAAAAAATTTTTTTTTCGATATTTTGTTATTTCTTCTTTCAGTGATTTTATAACAAAACTATTCACAATTTCTTATTAGAAAGAGCAAAAAATTAAGATGATGCCACCATAAGCTTGATCATATAGGATGTAGTTAAGAACTTTTCTAATACGGTTTATTATTAATATCAGCTGAAGTTATAATGATTCGATTAGGGACTGAATAAAAATCTATAAAATAAGTTTAATTTACATATTGATATCATTTAGATATTTTTCTTTTTATATTATTTTCTGTATTCGTATGCCCAATATATTTCAGGATACTTTCCCCTTTTTCATATGACTTACGGATGCTTTGCAAATTTTATTCTAAAGTAATTTACTGTTCCTGATGGTTTGACTCCGCAAGCATATTTAACCATGCATTACAATTCAAAGCTTAAAAGAGCAATTTAAATTACTTAATATACCTGCTACAAATATTTTTCTTCATGACAATAATTAATTTTTTAAAAATATTTTAATATCTTTACTTGCATATTTTTACAGTTTTTAAGTTCATACGACTACTTTAGTTTTTAATACATTCGTAATTAATTAATAGATTTATTAATTAGTCTTTCTCACAAGAGTCGTTTGCTTATATACAACCTTAAAATGTCGTTCCTGACCACTTTGGAAAATAAAATGGGAAATGAATATGACTAGCTTAATTTAATAATATTTCTTCCTACCTATTCACAGTAACTTTGTTTCAATTATGGGCGCCTCATTGAAGTGTGAGTGTTAAGAATAGAGAGATTAATAATTGAAGATTTATTGCATTTTCACTTTAAGGTATCAATAATTACATTTAGCTAAAAATAAGTTCAATTTTATAATTTATTGCTTGCTTTGATTTTAATATCTGAAAAGAATATTTTTCTCGAAATAAATACTTATCATTTACCTTAATTATAATACTTAATTGATTAATTTGATTTTATTTCACAATAGTTATATTTATTTATATATTTTTGTTATCAAAAGTTGATGTTATTTTGTTCTGTAAAAGTTTTTATACTTAGGACGTAACGAGACAAGGAGCGATGGAATAATGTATGCAGTAATATGCGTAGCAATAGACATTTTATTTTAGAACTTTTAAGAATTTATTCAAGATCGAGTTATTATAGCTAATAGTATTATCATATTATATAGAACTTTTTAGAATGCATCAATTAGTAATGTTATGTTATTGTGAGAAGAACAATATCAAAAACAACCTAAATCCGATACTTTAATTCCCATTGCCTATGATATAGAGAGATTTTAGGTATTAAGATATGAATAAAAATTACTTCAATGAAAGTTTGCACTTTTAGTGGCAAAACCTGCTCTTCTCATAACTTTACGGGGAACTATTTTTTATCAAATGCATCATTTCTTCCAATCGATTCACAACAATTTCAGTTTTAATTATGATCACTTCATTAAAATATTATTGTTAAGAATGGATTAATACATAAAAATTTATATCTATTTTAATAGAAATATTGTTAATGTAATTGTAAATAGTCAATCATTATATAACTCTATTCCAGCAAGAAATGACTACTAGTGTCAATCAGTGTTTCCAATCATTGGGTTGGAGTTATTGTACACAGGCTGGAAAATAATGAAAAAAATCTTCATAAGATTTTTTTTAACATGGTAATATTAAAAATTCAATCTCCTTAGTTTTATCTTACCATTACAGAGGTAGGTGTTCAGTTATGACCATGTTTCTGATATGAACAAATCCTATTGTGGATTAGCTGCCCCCCAAAAAATTCTACTAAATGGCATCCACAACCAGTGATGGGCCTCTAAGTGTATTTCTGGAACATTTCTCATTCACCCAGATTGAGTAACACAGCATCATGTGCCAATTTCATATTTTTTGTGAAGCTTTTTTTATTTCACTAATTTTTTTTAAAAAAATTTTAATTGCAAAAACTATGTTAATTATTTTTAAATTTCAGATTTAATATTCGTGTTTTTTTTTATCTTTTTTTTATAATTTATACTAGAGGGTATCGTAAAGTTTTAATTATTACTAAATTGTAGAGTTTAGATATCTAGATAAAATTTATTCTGCGATTTAATTTATCTTATGTACTATAAGGAATTGGACACGAAAACAGTCAGGCTAGAGATAAGTATAAAAGAGAAAAGGTATTTATTTTTAATTTTTCTCTAAACATACGCCATCCACATTCAATATCTTTTTCTTTTCTGTAAAATAACTTTCAAAACTTATACCAGATAATATTTCTTATACCAGACGGTACATCTTGTTATTTCTCGTATTAACAGGATAGCGCTTATTACTTTTTAACTATGCCAGGAGGGCACTCAACAACACTGATCTGGTTGATCATAAAAAAAAATCGTTTTTCTTTCTTTATGCTAGTGTGGAGAATTTTCGTAACTACAAAATTAGGACGATTCGTTAGTATATAATTTGAATACTATTAAATCACTTCATATGCAAGAAAACCCACTTCAGCCAACGGTCGGTTTAACTTTTAAGTCGTTTCCTTCGTATGCCAGGACGACAATTCTAGTCAAATCATCCACAATTTCTAGCCAAATTAATTACTTTTAGGGTAACTATTTTTCATCTCATCTGTGCCTCCAATTAAGACTGTAACGTATTGTACACAAAAGCAGTCAGGCTAGAGATAAGTATAAAAGAGAAAAAGGTATTTACTTTTATTATTCCTCGAAATATACGCAATCTGAATTCAAAATCTTTTCTTATGTCGCATAATTTTTAAAACTTCTCTCTCTTTCCTTATCGTTCGCTAGTCTATGAGCGGTCATCTCAGTCTACTAGTCTGATTACCGAACTGGCTTGTGCAGTTGACGTTCACTATAGTACACAATGCCTTAAATTACAGTCATTAATGTTGATTTGTTTGTTTCAAGAAACCGTAGATTCTAAAGTACTCACTCGAGATTGTGATAATTTGAAACAATAAAGTTTTCATAGTTATGGAAAAAGAGAACCAATTTCAAAATTTTTGAATTAGTGCATCCACTTTATTCCTGAGCAAACTGATCAATGTATTTAAAGACTATAAATGGCGTTGGACCCAAACATATGTAACAAAAATTGCCGGTTTAAAACATTTTCAAAGAATATCATGTAAATGACATTATAGCACAAAGAGGAGGTACATTGACACACGTTTCATAATTCATAAGCATAGACAGTAGAAATATCATTCTTAGGCAACCATGCACAAAGAATTGCTTGTGGCAAGCCATTAATAACAAGTGTGGAAATACTGTTTCTTCAATCAGGTGTTTATCAGCATTTACATTGAAACAACTAGATGAATTGATAAAGCTGTTTAAACTTAACAGGGGAAATACTGTCAAAGCAGTGCTTGTTTATCCGATTAGCTATGATGAGGCTCAGCTATCATTAGCTATGATTAATAACTATAAGCTATGATGAGGCCCAGGTTCCGTAATAACATCAATTGATTTGATAAAAACAAATATGAAGAAATCGGATGCATATGTTACAGACTGCATTTTGGACCACCAACCGCTCCAGTTATAGCTATTGTGGAAGTGAATAATATGAATTCTGTAATTCCTTTAAATCCTACAAAAAGTGCAGCCCGTAATTTGGATGCACTTAAAAACCCATTCCTCAAGGTTTTATGTTCTGTTCCGCTGATATTTAATATCGATTCCAACGCATCAAAATATGTAACCTAGAGGCGAGAACAGCATATTGAATTAGCAATTGTTTTCTTCATCATATATTATGAATAATCTAGTAACATCTGCAGATATTATGATCAAATAAGTCCTATTTCTCCTTAATTGGAAACATAAAATCGAGAACAGTATTTACTCATCTGACGAAATTTCTCACGATGTGCCACCAGACGTGTTATATGAGACAAAAACATTAGTTCACGGTATGTACTTCATCAAAGAGGTCACTTCCACAGGTATGAAAACCACAATTGCTCGGTATAGAACAATAACGCAGAGTTACTTTATTCTAGAATTATAGCAGTGTAACGTTGTTCATAGCATTGTACGGATACAAGATGATGTTCCTGCATACGTGGTCACATGTCTTACAGAAGTGCCGTAATAGCACTTGGATGATAGCGTCATTTCCCGTAACTTACCAGTTTCATGGCCACAGACAATCCACGAGATCACTCTCTTGAATTTTTGTTTCAAGAGCTATCTGATATAAAATGTGTATGCCTCAAGTCCGATAGATTTATCATGATTGAAACATGCCATAAAAAGAGACGTTATGCAGATTCTTCATGCCGATTACTTTCATCATTGTTGTCAACAATCTCAAGCAGGCAATGAGTTATTGTTTGCGAAAGTGGGTTCGTTGAAAACTTGCAATTCTATTGAATGTTAAATAATAATATTTGAAATTTCATTCCGATTGGTTGAGAATTTGGCCACTAGGGGCTCACATATTGGTGAAATTCTTATGACATCCTTTATATATATATATATATATATGTGTGTGTGTGTGTGTGTGTGTGTGTGTGTGTGTGTGTGTGAAACGGTTCGTTAATTAGGCATTAAAATACTTTATTTCAAAACAGGGTGATCGAAAAGAGAGTGCATAAAATCGTTGGCAAAAATGCAGTGCAAGCAGACGCCAGACTGAAGTACTTTGGGGTACAAATGTATAGTTATTGTCATATTATAACTAATTCCACACTCTTTAATTTAGGTTTCATTAGATGGTAACGAGTGAAATCATTGGTGCAATGTCTAAAAAAGGAATTGAAATTGGGTTGAAATTTTAAGGCTGGGGGATATTTGCTGAGAAAATAGTATAACTACAGTATAAAAGTATGATGCGAATACGAAAGGCAAAAAACAAAAACAAAAAAAAAGATAAATGGGAAGTAGAATTTAACTTAAGTTATAATTTATATATATATATATATATATAAAGAGAGAGAGAGAGAGAGTTAAGTTTAATAAATACTATGTAGTTATAATATTTATTTATTTAAAATGTCTGCATATATTTGTGTAATCATGCGAAATGATTTTCTTTAACTATAGAAAAACATTATTCCTAGTTTTAGAGAGAAATCATTTAATATCGAACCAATATTTTTGTTTCATTTAATCAAATATGGTACTCTCGGAAAACTTTCCAAAATTTACATAATTTAATTTTTTTTAAACACCTCTTTTGTTCTACATATGAAACAAAAATGTACTTCGAAATATTCCAGACGTCTAGGCTTTAAAAGCTCTTTAATTTATTTTGATTATATGTTTTAACACTTTACAGCAATTTAGTGCTTCTTTGGTTTCATAATTCTGTTTATAATTAAATTCATTAATTCAAACGTGCCATATCTAATTACATTCATTAAGAAATTATGAAATAAATTCATCATTTACTTTATTTTTAAAATTTTCTCAGTATGGAAAAGTCCATATTTGTACGTTATTGTAACATAAATAAAAGAATATATCAAATCAAAAATACATTAAAAAATTCGTATCTCAACTTATAAAAAGAAGTTTTATATTTTTCAAAATCCCAATCCAAGTAAAGAACTTAAGAATATATTGAGAAAGTGTAAAAGAATTATTGATTGGAGAATAGAAGTCATTGAGAACATATTATATTCTTTTATTTTCCATTTTTAAGAGAACATTTCAGATCTGGGAAATAATTCGGACTGAAAAGCGTTTTATTTATTTAGTCGACCTTCAATAAATTGTCTAACATAAATCCTTATAACATTTCGTTACAGCTATTTTATCTTTCTGAACTTGATTTCTTATGAAAAATTATTCAAACCATTATTTAGTTTTATAATGGAGGTCAATCCTCACAAATATCCAAATATTTATGAATTTGATAAACGCTTAAATGCAGTGAACGGATCTGACAAAGAAATATAGGTAGGTCATAAATTTTTATCAGTCATAAATTTTTTCAACTATAAAAAGAAAATGCGAGAGAATAAAATATATTTAATATTTCCACAAGAATGAAAGTTTATTTTCTTCACTGAGTTGCTTATGAAAAAAACTTAAATCATAATTCATATATCTATGGTCACAATTTTTTTTTAAAAAAAACTTTGCTAGACAAAGAAATGACAGTATTTTAACATACTAGGCCTAACCAAAAAGTAAGGTCTCTACAACCACAACTTTTTTAAGTGTTACTCTATTTTCACAATTTTGAGTACCTGAACGCTACATGTCTACTCTATGTAATGCAGTATTCTCTCTTCAACAATGTTTCTGACCTTTTCCATACAGTTAGGCCATTTGGATGAGATACCGTCGGAGGAAATTTTCCAATGCATGTTGACGACTCTAGCGTTGGACAGCTTTTACAACCTCCTCAAAGCGAAAATTAAGTTATTTTTGAATTAAGGTGTTCCTTTTGGAGAAGAGAAAGTCTCAAGTTGCAAGGTAAGGGTTTTAGCAGGGTGCCGTAGAACGTTCAGGCGTTTCAACCCTCCTTGAGTTTCGCGACCCGTTTGCTAACGGGCGCTGTCGTAGTGCAGATTAAGATCCAAGTCCTAATCGACGCGGTACAACAAAGTGCGAAGTTTCTTCAACTTCCGCCCATAGCTTTGCAAGTTTATCATGGCTACATGTTCAAAGACGTTATAAACACGACACTTTCGAAATCTCAGTAAATGCCCACCGTGACTTTCCCTGCAGAATGATTTCAATTGAAGTTCTTGGGACAAGGCGATGTACTATAGTGATATTCCCTCGATTGTTCTTGAGGCGAGGCTCTGTATAATGCGTCCATAATTATTCACCGAGGAAGGCACTGGAAAATCCCTCACCCTAATGCTAGTCTTTGTCAATATCCGCGGTACTCAAAATGCATACATCTGGGGAAACTTCAGCACCTCGATTATGGTTGGTTGGTTTTATCAACATTGCACTAGAAACAGTTGCGAGTCCGCTGCCATAGCGTCTCGATTATGATGAAATACACTGTTCGGGCGATATGACCATTCCGATGACAATACGTTGTTGTTTGATTCGACAGTTACCGCAAGTCATTTCGTTGACGGGATTTCAATCATCCTCATCATCCAATTCACTGCAGTGTCGTCCATTATGGGATTGATGAAGCACGCTAGAGGATGACGAATTTTATTCTTTTGACTTATTATCCCACTATCTTATGATACTGATGTTAGCGATCGCGTCAATGAAAGCAGCAGTTATTCGACAGTTTGGATAAGTTCGCAATCTTCAATAGTCAGAAACTCTATAATTCATCGCTACTTCAGCCTCATCAACATACGATTGTCATCTGTTTTATTTATCAGCACATAGAAACACCTGGGAAGAAATAAAATAAATACATTACATAGAGAAGGACACTTGTAGTTTTCATGCATAACAAGAATTCTAAATATCAGATTGTAAATAAAAAGTCAGTTTCAAATAGGTTCGTATATTTGGTATCCAAATTTTAAAATAAAACCCCACTTATTTAATTCATTTATGTAACTACGACTATCTTTAGAAAATACGTTAATTTTATTGAATGCTAAGCAATAATCATTCTACTATCAGTAAAAAATTGAAATAATATTATTTTACTTTAATGAATCCAAAACAAGTTTTGTTAGGTGACTTGAAATTAAAAATACATTTCATTAATCGTAATGGAAAACCGCTAAAAAAGCATTTTTCATTAAATATTTTTTCGAATGAACGCTGTTAAAAAATTGAATGCTATTATAATTTTTGACCGAAGACTTTTGAAAAAAAGAATCATTTTCATAACTGAAATTCTCTTTTTATACGAAGCATGTTAAGTATTTTCTATTTTTTCTCATAACCAGTATTATCTCGAAATGTAATATGAACTTATTAATTATACTTAGAGTAAATTGGTGCTTTTAATTACAGATGTATATTATGTATATCAACTTTTTTTATGTATAATACTTTAATATTACTGAGAAATACTTTTGGAAAATAATTATCAATGAAATATATTATTAAAAAAATAATATTTTTTTGAAAACAAATATACAATATTATTTTCAAAAATTAATGAAAAAATGTAGTTGATTCATTATTTATAATAAGTAAAGCTCATTACTCTACTGTAACATTAAAAATATTTCCCAAAACTGTCTGCTAAATCTTAATAGTATAATTTGTGTTAAATATTTATAGAAAAGGGTTATGCTAGAGCGAGCCATTTTGAATGTACAGGTATTTATATAAAATAAACTGTTTTTCATTAAAAATTTGCTCTAAACAAGAAATTTAATGCAAAAGATAATTTGAGATCATGTATATTTTAACTGGCATTGAAAAATGAAGCTAAGTGAAAATTTCATGTTTTATTTTTAATTAAATTTGGATTGTGATAACTTGTATTTATGCGCTTATAGAGTAGATGGAACTTAAAACGTTCAGTATCTGTTTCCTTACTGTTTCATGGGGAAAAAATTATTTCTGTAAAGCAGGATTTATGTTTTTTTTTTATGAGACTTGGAAAAAAAAACATTTCTTTGTTTCATGGAAATATACGAAATAATGAAATCTCCATTGAATTTTGTTTAATGTTCTTTTCCACTAATCCTGTAGATATTTGTCACTAAAACTAATTTTAAATGCAGCATATCTTTATATGACTTCAATTGTTTTTGTGCATAAAAGACCCAAACTGCATTTAGAAACTTGTTAGGCATCTAATTCGTGAATACGAGGACACTACTAGTCCTAAATATGAAATCAAATCATTAATTTCAAAAACAAATTATCATTGCCTTTCTCCATTGCCATTTATTCAATTACGGAATTTTATATAATTTCAATTTTAACTAAAGAAAAATTTCTTCAAACATTTTTCGCTACATAAATTTAAGTAGACTTACTTATTTACTCATTTCCTTGTGTAGCTTCTTCTTGAAGTCAATTTATAGAGCCATTTTAGTTGCAATTTATTGGAATGAAACACAAGACATTGCTCCCATCCATTCCCCCATGTTTCAGAGCAAATTTGTTCCAAAATAATTCTCAATTTTCCTTATCTAAATTGTTGAAGAAAATAATTAACATTTTGTTACACTGATTTTTGCTATTTAGAAATTAGCAATTACAAGTAACATTTCTTATGACAGTATGATGAATAAGCAAATTACTAGTAACGCTTTGTTCTTTTCCATTTATTTGTCAAGTCAATTTCAATACAGCCTGAATTCATTCATTTTGTTATCTATTTTACTTAATGTCTTTTTATGTAATGAAAAATGTTGGAAATACTTCACATGAAATCAAAAAACAAAATAAGTTCGTGTATATATATATATATATATAATATTCTGTCGTGTTACCTCATAAAATAATAGAGTTAGAGTAGTTTAAGCTGTTTTTCTTTTTATAACATATTTTTACCCTAACATAGCTCTTTTACTCACTTTTTGCTTTTCGTAATTAATTATCTTGCTAAGCAATATAATTTTCCAGTATGTAATAATTTAAAAATTCTGAAAAAAAGAACAATGGTGCTGGAAAGTTTCTTAATTGCATTTATAAAATAATAATTAATTATGTGCAGTAATTGTTAATACTAATATTAGTTTTTCATGCCTGAGAATTATACTTCATACACTACGCAATTATGAAAATTCCTTCGTACAAAACTTTTCCTTGTATCCTTTGTATCTTTTCGAAGACAGAAAACTTCACCTGCTATCTCTAACAATTTTTAAAACAAACGTAATTCCCTGCTTTTAAAAAAATATAGGTTGTATTATAATACCTTTTAGCATAAAAATCAATTTTAATTTTTCTTCATATAGAAAATAGAAATATATTGATTACTCCTCATTACATATTTAAGAATCATTACGATTTCATTCATTTCTTGTGATTTTTTTCGGATTTATATCACACATTTAATTTTACGAACCAAGTCCAGGCTTTATTGGAATCAAAACACGAAAATTCAAAATTTTAGAAAACTACAAAGGAACGTAAAAAACAGCTTTTCCTCACGTAAAAATTTTGTTCATAAAAAATTATATTGAATACGAGGAAATAAATATACCCAAAAGTCATACTCATTAATACAATATTGGTTTCGCCTTAAATTGATTTTGTAGTAATCTAAATATAGCTAGTATTATTTCAAATAGCTATTTATTCAAACATATTAATCATTAAAAAATCTTATAAACACGATATGAAATCATAGAAATACGTATTATGTTATTTCAAAATAAGAGTAGTTGAATGTTTGTGTGGTGTCTCTTATTTTAATCCGTCACTAAGATGCATACTCTCATAAGGATATGGTAATTGAAAGAAAGTACCGAAATTCAGATGCACCAGTTGATTTACTGGGTTGTCTTCATGAATCGAATTAATGATTGAAATTAAAATTCAAAAAAGCAGAAAAACATTTTCTTTGGAACATTTTTATGCATTATTACCCCTTCCATTCTCCCTCAGTGTTCTGTTTCATCTTGCTAGAAGAGACAAAAATCGTAGCAAAATACTTTTAGGAATTTATTTTCATATTCTAAGCATTTGGAATTAATCTTACTTTGTTTTACCTTTTTTTTATAAGGAGTGGAGGGAACTCTACAGCATTTATTCATACAATACATCTCGGTGTTCAAACGTTTCTCTCTCTTTTTTTTTCTTTTTTGACAAATTACCAAACGATACTAAAAGATTGAACGTGTTGAATCTTTCTTTGTCAGAATATGAAGGCACATTTTAACAAAGGATACAACACAAATGTTAGAACGAGATCTCAAAATTTCGAAATGTTTCACAAACTAGTAAATATAACTTGTCACTGATAACTATACGAATGATTGTAGATACTATGTTAACTTCCAAGAGATTTTCTTTTAATTTTTAGGAAATATGTAATTATTGTTTAATAAATTCAAATACGCATTTGTACTTAGTGTGAATCTAGGAAAGATTAGCAGAAGAGGGGGGTACAAATTCAACAGGGATGGGAAAATTACTTTTTTCTTTAAAAATTTCATAAGATTTAATTGTGATTATTTCGTAAATTACTCACCTGCTTGTTTAGTAAATCTAAACACAAACTAAATATTAACTCAAGAATCAAATTCAAACTGAAAACTAAAAAAACCTACAATATGGATCAGAAATCAGTCCCGTACTTGGGCTCAGCAAGCAATCTTGAAATAAAACACAAATTAAATCATTTTAAATTTATTTGGGGCAATTTGGTGGGATTTTCTGCGCAGGTATGTTATTTTGTTCTGAGGTGAAAAATATGCCTGAGGAGGGCATCTATCCCGGTGCATGAGCCTAGAACGAGGAGAAAGGAGGGGACGTGCTGCTGTTCCTACCCTCTGTCCCTAGTATTGTGTGTAGATATCTTTCATTTAATATACTATTAATTTTCATATAATTATACATCAACAAATGTCTTGAATAAAACGTTTCACTCAAAATTGTATTAATACTATTTTTCATTAACAAAGGAAATTTTCAATCAGAAATGCTTTAACGATGTTTAAATATAGAACATTTAGTGACTAGAACAGTAAAACCTACTTCATATATTTCCTTTCGTTTAAAAAAAGTCAATTAATCTATAGAATCCCAGTGAGTTTATTACAATTTTCTTAAATTTTTGTTTTAACTTCACCTATCGGCTTTGTATTGAATACATTTTATTAATTTGCTTTTTAACATAAATGTTTACAGTAAAAATGTTTCTAAGTCATACATTATAAAAATATTGAAATTTATTACTAAAATATGAAAGATTATTAGTTTTCAGAAATGCATATTTATACTGAACTCATAAGCTAGAATTATAATAATAATATTGCTTGAATAAAAAAAATAAAAGGTAGTTTACAACATAGATTTAAAAATAAAGAAGCAAATATTGTGCAGATTAAATTCATTAAAGTAAACATGGTATGTAGATATACGTCTTTAGAATGTGAATTAATTTAATTAATACTTCTAATATGCATTCAGTCAAACTCTCCCTTTCTCTCCCCCCCATATATTTATTTATATATATATATATATATATATATATATATATATATATATATATATATATATATAATTCTCTTATGTAAACACTTGATAATATGAAGGAATATTAATATTTGCAAATGTAAACTATTTTGAATTTTATACAAATCAAAACAAATCAGTCTATCATCACAAAATTGAGATATATATTTTACCTTTATTTCATTTCTCAAAAAAATTATTAAAAACTTAATTAAAATATCGTAACATTTAAATAGGGTTAAATGAAAAAATATTTTCAAACTTTTTAAAATTTTACCTTAAAAGAATAAGATATATTTATTAGAAAAAAAAGTTTCATTGACTAATGATAAATGGCATGGTCTGAAAAAACGTTTTACGTTATTCAAAATTTAATTTAAAAAATTCTCCTTTTTCGAATACATCTATAATTATACGCATGAAATAAAATGCTTCAAAAAGAGTTTGAAAAGTTATGGTATATATGAATTTTAAAAATTAAAATATTTTCTTTACAACTTTATATTTTTTTAATTTACACACACACACACATATAGAGAGCATATATATATATAACATTGATCAATATCTCGAGACTAACCCAGAGATGGGCGCTGTGTAACCAGTAACCAGGTCTTTCTAGAGTACTAACCTTTGCTTGAAACGTGACAAAATTTTAAGTCGATCGGACCAGGAAAGTTTTTGAAGTGAAGTGAAAAGGTTTTTAAAGTGGGTGCCGCGATTGCTTTCGATGGAACAAAACAGCAACGAGTCGATGATTCAGAAAGCTGTTTATCTATTTACTGCAACAAAAAGATTTCTTGCGAAAAAGAAAGAAAGAAAGGGGAAATGGGGGATATTTGGAAATGCGTTGAACGTTATCACCCTAAAAGGTGATTAAAAGGTGTTATGTTGATGAATAAAAATTTAAAAATGTTGTTTTCAATGTTAGACCTGGAGTTATTGATCGATGATTTATATATATACATATAATGACGATTGGACTCATCAGACCAAGGAAGACGGCCTTGTTGATATCTCTTAGCCATAAACACGATTTGTGACTTTAGATGCTAAAGACGATAGTGAATAATGACTTTTGTTTTGAATGTGATCGTGAAATGTCTTGTCCTGTGTGAGCAATAATTGTATGTGAAACGTCAAAATTAAATGTTTTTAATATTCAAGATTTGATATTTTAATTAGAATAATTAGTAACATCGGCAATCCCACAATTTAGAACTAGGATGTAAAATTCATTATATGATATAAAACTCGTGATATAGTGTAGGACTCATGATTAAATTGCGAAATGATTGAATTTTTTTTAAAAAAAAGTGTGCCTATTATTGGATTAATGTGTGTTGACCTAAAGAATATTAGTTCAAGACTTGGAGATGGGCCAGATTTATTCTTATTTGCTAATTTAAAGATAAAGATTGACGAGCTTAATGTGATAAGCGATGCACTGATGAATCTGAAGAAAGGAAAAATTAAAACTTTACATAAGTTTATTTTTGCTACAGATAGTGATGGCAAAAATATGGAAAGAATCCGAAATTTCACTGATTTCAAATTCACAGTAAATGTCTCTAATTTTAAGAATAAATTAAAAACTGCTAATGATGCTCTTTCATCAAATGAATTGATTACCATTTGTTTTATTCTGAATATTACATTCCAAGGAACAAAAACTGAAATAACCCAGAAAATATTAGTTTTGTTGAATTTTGTTATTTCGCTCTATCAATATATTCAAAATTCGAATCAATCTGGAACGGGAAGAAAAACGGAACTTAAGACAATACAAATCCCTTCAGTGCAGAGCTAGAACATAAATGAGTCAGTAAATTATTCAGAGGAATGGCGTTATGTCGCGACTCGAAATCAAAACATCTTTACAAGCTTCTCTGATATAAATAGCGTCATTCCTTCTTTTAATAGTGAATTGCATGAATATATATATGTTTGGTGCGAGCAATTTGAATTTGCTTGGCGAACATGTTCAATTCATCTGACCGCCAAAAGTTTATTTTCGATAAATGATCGTTTGGTGGTAATGGTTTATTATTTGTGAAAACTCGAATTGAGCATTACATCGTATCAGAAATTGAAACAAATGTTGATAAATGAATTCGAGGTCACTACTAATTCAGCCCAATTGCACAAAATATTAAGTAAACGTAAAATGATAGAACCTGAATCAAAATAGGTATATTATTTTATAATGAAATAGTTGGGTAATAGAGGGAGAATATAAGATATCGCATTAATGCCATATATTATAAGAGGTATCAATGACAGAAATAAGAATGAATTAGTTTTGTACGGTTGCAATGGCTTACGCTAATTTAGAGAAAAGCTAAAGGTTTACGAATTTATACCAGAATAATTTTATGAGGGTGAAAAGTAAATATAATTTTAATAAAGTAAAACAAATACCTGATAATTTTGTGAACTAAAAACGACTAAGCAATTAGGATCAGAATACTAAATTTTGTTTTAATTGTGGTGATAAAGGATATTTATCAAACATTTGTACATATTCGAATAAAGGTTTAAAATGTTTCACAAGACATCTGCACAAGACATCTGAATGTTCGAAATTAAATATAGAAACCAAATCCAATGATAACGTAACATCTCTGAATATTGCTAACAAATAAATTTGTTCGAAATGATTTCATTTCGGTAATTTAAATATTAATTCATTTAAAATTAAATACTGAAAGTTAAGCAACGTTAATTTCTAAAAATATATTTGAAAACTTACAAATTTCTGTACTGAATCAGTGTAATTCAATTTTATCTGGATTAGGAGATTATAAAATAAAGCCCTTAAGTATATTTGCGGGAGAGATACAAATAGATAAATTTAAGTATACTACTGACATATGTGTTGTTGAAAACGGTGCTATACCACATAATGCTATTATAGGACTTCATGTAAGTTTGTAAGGTGAAGTTATAATAAATGAAAATGGATTTACAATATAAAATAAGTCTCCGTGAGAAGAAAACAATATTTTATCAGTTTTAAGAATAAACATTAATTTAAATGAAATAGATGAAAATATGGTGTATAATATTTCAAACTCCATGTTTAAAGGTGAAGTTCGCCAATCTGTATTAAATAAACAACAGAAAAAGAATAAATGAACTGACATAGTTAGAATTAACTATTTTTACTAAAAATAACGAATCAATATATCAACGACCGCGACGTTTACTTTTTTAGGAAAATAAGATTGATGATGCTCAAATAACTGAATGGTTAAAACAGGGTATTATAGAACCTTGTTCTGAGTATTCCAGTCCAGTTGTTATTGTTAGGGGGAAAGATGGAACTCCACAAATATGTATAGATTATAGAAATCTAAATAAAATTGTTGTTAAAGATAGATTTCCCTTGCCATTGATTGAAGATTTCTTAGACCGATTACTAGAAACGTGAGTATTTAGTACTATTGATTTAAAAACTGGGTTTTTTTTCATGTGGGTGTGAATAAATAGAGAATAAAATATACGTCATTTGTCACTCATGAAGACAATTTCAATTTGGACTTTGTAACTCCCTATCAGTTTTTCAAAGATTCATAAATACCATTTTGCAACTTTTAATCAATGAGGGCATTGTTTTACCTTATATGGATAATGTATTAATATTATTTGCAAATAGAAAGGAAATAATTGAAAGACTAAACCTAGTTTTCCCTAGTTTACTAGTTTCCTAGTAGTAGTAGTAGTTAGAAAGTATAACAAAAATTATAATCATATTTTGACAATTATTGATGGTTTCACAAAATTTATCTGATAATATCCCATGAAGACGACATCATCAACTGAAGTTATTTCAAAACTCGAATTGCAAAAAACTACCTTTGGAAATCCAATAAGAATAATTTGCTATCATAGCACTTCCTTTACGTCAAAAGAATTTGAAGAATATTATTCTAAAGAAAATATAAATCATCATCGAATTACAACAGGCCTTCCGTGCGTCAATGGCAAAGTTGAGCGGCTAAATCAAGTTATTAATCCCATTCTTTCAAAGTTGTCACTTACAAATCCTTCGCATTGGTATAAATATGTTAATTAACTGTAACAAACTATTACTTCAACCTACCAACTCTGTATCAACAAAACCCCTTTAGAACTGTTATTCGTTGGAACGATTGTATCACCCTAAAAGGTGATTAACAAAAGGTGTTATGTTGATGAATAAAAAAAAATTTTGCAAAAAAAATGTTGTTTTCAATGTTAGTCTCGGGACGTATTGATCCATGTGTTATATACATAAAGAAAAACATATATATTTATATAGGCGTGTGCGTGTGTGTATGTGTGTGTAAAATACCTTTCTCGTCTTATCTATTTTTAGTGCTGAAAGCAGTCTCAAAGAGGAAAATTCTTCAGAGTACTTGATTCCGATTAAAATCAATATACATATCATGATTTGTTCTTTCTAATTTTTAGATAAATAGATAATAGATAGTTTTCTATCTGTAAATCTATAGCTCATTCATGTATTTTATAATACATTATCTTTGAACGGGGATATGGATACTTATTTTTCAAAAACTAATTGTGCGATGAAAACGGTTATTGTGAAAACGAGGGGAGAGAGTAGTTTTAGTAAAACAAAGTTTATTACTTTAGTAATAACTTCAGCATTAAAAATGGTATACTGTACTAGATACTTATAATTAATTAATTAATTAAATTCATTAAGAGCGACGATCACAACGATATGCTTAGGTGGCTAGTCAAAGTATTCCTTATTACACTCGATTCTGTTCATTAAGGGAGAGACCATATGCTCATGTTACTTGTTCAAGGTTGAATTCCATTGAAACTATTTTTTCAATGTACAAATGAACATTTATAAAGAGTGAATATAATGAAAAAGAAAAGAGCTTCTCAGAAGTTTTATAATAGTTTTTTTTTTAAATAAAACTACAATTTTAAATTATTCAAGGTGTAAAAAAATATTATTCCAGTATATGTCTAATTAAAAATATAAATTTAAAAATTGGATATAGGCTTAATATCTTTTCTATCAGAATTTTAAAATATATTTTCAAAATTAAAAATATTTAATTGAAAATTTAAATTTATAATTTTAAAAAAATCGTTTTTGCTTAATTAGTACCTGATAAATGAATTAATACTTGTCACGCAAAGGAGATGAAAACTAATTCTTGTAATGCGAAATTTTGTTCAGTTTAAAACTATTAATATATATACAACTTCTTTCAGAACAGAATTGAAGAAATAATGTTTTAATTCTAATAAAACTTGGAGGTTAACTTTATAAATTAGCCACAAAATATGCACTGCACATAAAAATATTTTCTCCCTACTTTTAAGCAATTCAGTTAGATTCTATTTTTTTTTTTTATTTTAATCAGTATAATTAAATAATGCTCTTGTTTTATTTTAAAAACAAACACATAAATATAATGCAAAATAATTTGATAACATCATATCTAATCATTATATCATTATTAAATGTTTAATTAAGGTAAATATTATTGAAAATTTACAGCATTATGCTAAAGGTCTTATAAAATGTAGATTGAATTTCCTATATATAAAAGCATTACTCTCACGCACGCACAAACTTAACTAAATAAAATATTCAAATAAAACTATTATATAAATTTATATACTATGTTTAACTTTAAATATTTACCTATTAAACTATTTTTTATGCGCAGAAGTCGGGATTGAACTTCTTAAGCAAAATTGAAATTCGAAATTTTATGTAAAGTCTAGCGTATACGTATACATAAATGTTCTGATGAATTTTTACAAAATTTCAAGGTGAAAAAGCACGCTATGAATTTTCGGAAAATTCTTAAGAAAATTTCCTTTATGCATGAAAGAACTTATGAAAGTCCACAAACATTATTATTTTCATTTTTTTCCTCCTTGTTTGAGTTTCTTATAATATTCCCTTGAAAGGAATCAAATATATAAACTTTTATATCTACGAGGGTTGCTATTTATATTTCTGGCCTTGGCAACAGTAAGTGTTGCTAGGCGACCGCAGACGATTTTAATCGAAAGTTTGATATTTTTAAACATAAATTCAGCAAACGATTTACCATTATAGCTTTATTTGTGTTGTTGACAGTAAATTGAAAAGTTCTTCTCTGTCAAAAAATGGAATTGAATCGTGAACATTTCCGTGCCATTATTTTTCATAACTTTCGACGTGGATTGTCAAGACAAGAGTGCTTCGATGAACTTAATTCTTTATACAGCGATAAAGCGTCATCCTACAGCACTGTAAAAAATTGGTATAACGAATTTAATCGTGGTCGATGTTCGATCCAGGACGAATCCCGTGCAGGTCGTCCAAAATCCGTTGTTGTGCCAGAAAAGATCAATGCTGTGCGTGAACTGATAAAGCAAGATCGTCATGTGACATACCATGAGATAGAGGCGTCTTTGGACATTAGTATGACTAGCATCAATAAAATATTGCATGAACATTTGAGCGTAAAAAAAATTTGTTCGCGTTGGATCCCGCATAATCTGACAAACGCTCAAAAAAAGGCTCGTGTCGATTGGTGCAAGGAAATGTTGGAAAAATACATTCAAGGTACATCAAAGGCTGTGTATAACATCTACACAGGTGACGAATCATGGATCTATGCATATGAGCCGGAAACAAAACAGCAATCAACTGTATGGGTCTTCCAAGATGAGGCAAAACCAACAAAAGTTGTTCGAGGAAGAAGCACATCGAAACAAATGATTGCCTGTTTCTTCGGCATTAACGGTCATGTGGCAACAGTGGCGTTAGAGCAACGCAGGACGGTCAATTCTGAATGGTACACGACCATTTGTTTGCCAGAAGTCATCGGAGAAATTCGAAAAAAGCAGAAGAACAGGCGAATCATTCTTCATCATGACAATGCGAGCTCTCACACATCGACTCAAACAAAGGCATTTCTGACGGAGCGAAAGATCGAACTGATGGGTCATCCGCCGTACAGCCCTGATTTGGCACCCAATGACTTCTTCTTATTCCCACACATCAAAAATAAATTACGTGGACAACGATTTTCGACCCTCGAAGAAGCGGTTGATGCATTCAAAACGCATGTTTTGGAGTTACCTCAATCGGACTGGAAAAAGTGCTTTGAAAATTGGTTCAAACGCATGCAAAAGTGTATTGATCATCATGGAGAATATTTTGAAAAACAATAAAACCAATTTCGATCCTACATATTTGTTTTTTCATTATTAGGACAGAAATATAAATAGCAACCCTCGTAGTATTCAAAAGTTAGAAAATTTGAAAGCTATTTTATTTGATATTCAGTAGAAACTATGTCTGATATGAATTACTTTTTCTACTTATACTACTCGATGATACTGAATATTGAGTAATTTTATCGTCTTTCTTTAGAAGAATATTGTGTAAAATGAAAATTCATTTGTTATAATCGCCCTAGAAAATGAACAAAATGCTCTTCAAGCATAAATTTAAAATTTAAAATGAACATATAATTTTAAAATATCTAGCAATATAATAAAGGCAAAAATATCTTAGAGGCTAGATATAGAAATAAAAGGACACAGAAGAAATAATATGGCCAATTTTTGATTTTTGAGCTTTACCTAATTAATTAATTAATTCCGTCTTTAATTCTATTAATGCTTTGATACATGTTATAGAAAATGTATTTCAAAATTTTTGAGCAAAATAAGGTTAAATTTCATTATATATGAAGTATATTCAGATGTTATGCACTTGCAAATTCAATAAATATCCTAAAAATTTCTTAATGTATAAAGTCTTCATAAAACTAACTGAATGAAAATATAATATCCTTAATAAATAACATAAAATATTAGATAAAAGAAGCTTATAACTTGTTGTGACTGATTTTGCTTGTATAACGAGAGTTAAATCACGTTTTCCCCTTCAACTAACATTTCGGAGACTTTATATAGATTTGGTTGAATAGGATCTCTCCTAGTGGATGAAACGTGACTTATGTAGATTAGATTAAAATTGTGAAAGCGAAGTGAATAGAATTGATAAATAAATTACATTTATAAGAAGCATAGTGTTTAATAAGGATTTAATGATAGAGCGAATAAGTATAAGTTATATATTAAAAAACTGCGTTAATTGTGCATGAACGGACAAATGTAAAATGTTATCAGATCACATCCAGAAATAATCTATATAGAGTCAGTAAATAGGACCTTCATCTATAATTCTTCTAAGGGCTCTAAATCAATACATTCGGCAAAATAAATACTTAGTTAAAACACTCGTATTAAAAGTTCGATTATAACGCGTATAAGGATATATTGACAGATATAATAGGTAAGAAATTGACATTTGATTATTCATAAATCTGAATTTAAATAACTGTTATCATCCCTATATAAATTTGTATTCACTGGACTGTTGATTAATTACGTCTTAAATATTTAATAATAACAGCGGAAAGAAGAAATATTCAGGCGTTACATTTCTACACATTTTGAACAGTAAATGTTTTTCCAATGTGTCTCGTAAAAAACATTTATACTTAATAAAAGAAGAAACATTTTAAGATAAAGTATTTCTACGAAAATATATGATTTTCATTTACGTGAAAAGATCTATTAATTTCTCTTTTAAACAAATGTTTTTATATTACTAGTTTTTTTTTTATTTATTTTCATGCATATCCATTAAGAGATGTAATGTGTAAGAAATATTCCTATTTCGAAAGTTTTGTCAGGTGACAGTACACTTTCAAAACATAATTTTTGCTTAAGATATTGGTTTTTTATTTTTAATCTCATATTGCGAATCAATCTTTTATCTCTAAAAACTTCTTAGAATTTTATTTTTTATTTTATTTTGAAGCTGTGTTTAAATATCACGTGAACATGAATTTCTCTGACCAGGAAGACTGTAAGAAAGACATTTTTCATTATTGCATAACAAAATATCTCAAAATGTTATGCGTCAATGAACCTAAATTTTTTTATATTTGAATCCCAAGTACTTATTCTTAGAATAAACTATTCTTGAGATTTTATATTGAGTAGAAAAAAATTTATATTGCAATAAAAGGAATATTGCAATGACTTTTAAAGAAAATTTCAGTATTCAGAACTTGAACTACCATACCATCCCACGCAAGTACTACATAATGAAAATAAAAGTACATTCAGTAGAAAAGGTTACATTCCGTATTATTCAATTTATATAAAATCTCAGTATATTTATTTTTTTTGAGTTACCATATTTTCCTTACATTTGTATAAAATGCCCTTTTGCCAATAAAAATATACACTAACCAAACTTTTTTTTTCGGGGGGGGGGGGCTAATTTTGTAGTCCCAAAAGTTCATAGAATATGCATTTGTAAGCAAAATTTACGTTTATTTAAAGTTTACTTCAAAGGCTTACTGTTACTTTAAAATATTATGATAAAATCAATGTAATAGAATTGTAAAATTACGAACCTAATTTACTATAATGATTGTTGGTTTGGATACATAAACGTCAAACTAGGAGCAAAATGAGGGCTACAGGCGGCAGATCTCTTAATTTTAATCCTCGTGCTGGCACCTCCCTCTCCTAACTTCTACATCTCTCCATCGGGAGGACTTTGGCCGCAACAGATTTAGCGTACATTAGCCCCTTTTACACTGTGGGTCTTTAGTGGCAACAAGGCTCGAACCTACGACTCGACGAATACTGCCGGCCACGAGTCCGCTGCCTTATCCAATAAGCTACCACGGCCTACTATAATGTAAGCCTTTAATTATCTTATGCATTAAATATGTCATTTTAAGAACTTTTTACTCAATCCCTGCAACAAATTGATTATATGCACAAAAGTAGGTTCTTGAAGGAAAGAAATTTAAAAACTTAAGAATTTTAAAAGAATTAAAAATGGCCGTCGATTTTCGTTCAGTTGCAGGTTCGATCCTTGGCCGCCAAAGACCCGCCGTGTAGCAGGGGCTGATGCACGTTAAATCTGTCGGGGCCCAAAGTCCTCCTGTTGATGTGGTGTGGAATTTAGGAGAGGGGGTCCCAGCTCAGGTCTCGTCCTCGTCACTTGACCGTGGTTCAAAATTACGAGGTCCGTCGCCAATAGCACTCGTGTTGCTTCTAATGTGGCGTTAATAAAAACTAAACTAAACTAAATCCTTGTCACCTATATAAAGCAATATCGGTTTTACGAATATTAAAATAACGTAAATAATTAAATTTATTCCATTTTCCATTTTTTTAAAAAAAAATCTTTCATCAAAAAGTATTTCAAATTGTTATTCATTTAATAAAAATAACTATACTATTATTCCAATGCTGATTAATAAATAGACTGCGTACGACTTAAATATTTATTTCCGTGAGTTTTTTGCTTTCGCAAAAATAGTTTCAACCAATACCTATTTCCGCAATCATCAATTATTGGAGAAATAACTAATAATTGTAACTGAATTCTTATAGAAAATAAACAGTTATGAAATAAAGTAATGGGAAAACATTTGGAAAAAACCATTTTATAAACAAAGAAAAATATACACGTTATAGTTTGTAATATGTTACGCATCTCTATTTATTTCTTCTGTTGCCATCATTGAACTTAATTAGAGAATGATGAAACTGATGAGTTAGTCAGATAATAAGCAAATTCTTTATTCAGATTATTGATTCTTAAAGTTTATTCTTTGTCTTACTCTCTCAGTGGAAAACTTACCAAAGGTGTCCCAATCATCATTTAGAGTAATGAATGAATCAAATGCTTACAAACTTACTAGGGTTCGAGAGAGTAGAATGAATGGAATTGAGTGTTAGTAGTAGGGCCTTCTTAGCTTTGATTCGAAATCTCCTCGACAAAAAGATCTTATGCATTCACTTATAGATTCAGCTCCTATAACTACCTAGCTCTGACTCTCTCTCACTTCATTATCATTATTTTCTTCGCTGTTTATAAATGTAATTTAACCAATTTATTCACAACATTTTATAACTTTCCTCTAACCTACGTAATTCATGTTTAATTTTGCTGAGTGTAATTTTGAATTTAAATGTATATTTTTTTTATAAATTTTAAATTTATAAAAAAATTATACAATTAATTGAAGGGAAAATTGAGATAGATCCCAATATCATATGTTCTACACCCTAAGGTGGTATATGATTTGCTATATGCAGAGTACTAAAAGAATAATGTATTTATAAGGAAAAATTTCATAAAGGATTTGATAGAGTAATGAAAAAAAATTATGTTATCATTGAAAATATCCTTTGATCTTGTTCTAGTTGGTCATAATTTAATATTACTTCATATTTTAATAACATTAAATAATACGTTAAATAAATTCCGAATATTGTGTGAATTAAATAGATATGTATAATTAAAAAAAGTTAATATAACTCGAAAAATTCTGTATCGATTTGCTTAGAATTTCTTACTTTTTTAGGGATTTTTAGGACCTTCATATACATTCTGAAAGTCCCGTTTGATATCACAAGTACCACACGGGACTTCTAAAAGTTAGAGAGGCAAACATAAAAAAGTAAAAGAAAGCAAAAATTAAAAAGAAAAATCAGTTATGAAAAAAAAAATGAATGAAGATACAAAACAAACTAATGAAGTAGTAAAATCAAAGAGAATGAAAACATTAAATCAAGACGATGAAGTTACAAAGTCAAATCAATGTAGTAAAAAATAAAGCAAATGAGCGTTTCCTGGGAATAAGTTGGAAAGAAAATTGAAGGCCAGTTGACTGTTGACTTTGAGAGTGCGACAAATCTCCTTAATAACTAACCCGAGGAAGGGATCTTTATTGGTCTAGTTCAGGGGTCTCCAAACTACGGCCCGAGGGCCACATCCGGCCCGCGGACAGATTTTGTCCGGCCCGCGGAGAGCTAGCATACTTGAAAGAAAACTCCTTCTAGAGAACATATTTATTTTTTATAGCAAATTAAATTTAGTTTACTGAAGTAATCTATTTTTATGTTGAATAATTATTAATATGACATCTACATTGATATGGTCATGGGCTAACTACTCATAACATTGTTGTAGGTTACTATATACTAACTAACAAATTATTGAAATGAATCCAACTAACATTTTATACATTTTAAATGAAAAAATAACTTATAACAAGCATAATGACATATGAAATACTAATGAGATTTATGTAATTGAGATTTTCCACTGACAATAGTTTGTAGTTGTGGACTAATTTTACTTGTACCAATTATTAAAAGAGATTTAAGATGCTCATCAGTTAATTTAGATCTGTAAACATTTTTTGTGTACTTCATTATGGAAAAGGTCTTCTCACACAAATAAGTAGTACCAAAAACAGAAAACAGCCCACGAGCAAATTTATGCAAATTATCAAATTGTGTCAGTGGAAGACACTTATAAAATTCCAACAAAGATAAGTTTTGATATTTGTTCTTAATTATATCACTGCACTGTAGATCAATCATTTCCATTTGAAGTTCCGGGGCTAGGGTTTCAATGTCAGTATCAAAAGGGTTCTGAAAAATCTTAATTTGATTCGCAATGGCATCAAAGTCCGAGAAACGAGTATCAAAATTTATTTTCAAAGCACTCAAAGTTTCGATTGCAAAATCGATAGGAAACTCGGTCTCAGTGGTGTGGCTGAATATTTCACATGTTTTAAAATGTGAAAAACATTTACTTCGTAGTTGTGATTGAAACAGTATCAATTTCTTCCGGAATGATTTGATATTAGTGTATAAATCAGGAAGATGCTGGTTTTCTCCTTGCAATCTCAAATTCAGTTCGTTCACATGTTTTGTCAAATCAACATAGAATGCTAACTTCCACAGCCATGCGTTGTTTTGCAATTCAGTAAGAGGGCGATGCTTTTCATTCAAAAAAATTTCGATCACTGCTCGAAGTTCAAAAAAGCGCTGAAGGACTTTCCCACAACTAAGCCAACGTACGGCAGTATGATAAGGTAAGTCATTTTCTCCAATTTCTTCAATAAATTGCACGAATTGTCGGTGATTCAGCCCAAAAGATCTGATAAAATTAACAGTTGATATGACTGGTTTCAGAACTTCAGACATATCCAAACATTTTCCGCACAAAGACTGTTGATGAATGATACAATGTAAGACTATTGGTTTTGAACCACCGTCATTTTCTACAGCCTTTGACACAAGAGCGACCACTCCTTTATCTTTCCCACTCATGTTTTTGCCTCCATCAGTTGTAATACATTTCAAGTTTTTCCATCGAAGGTTCTTTTGGTTAATGGCCATTTCAACTCCTTTAAAAATATCTGAACCAGTAGTTGTGCCATGAATACTATACATATCAAGAAGTTCTTCATGCACTTCATAGCTTTTATCTACTCCTCGAATATAAATCAACACCTGAGCAGTATCTGACACATCCGTTGACTCATCCAAGGCCAAAGAAAACCACTCAACATGTCCATTTTTGTTGAACAGTTGAGAGGATATATTTTCAGCGATGTCTTCTACCCTTCGAGCCACAGTGTTTGCTGACATACTGACAGTTTTTAATAAATTTACCTTTTCAGGGCACATTTCTTCGGCTACTGCGATTATGCATTCTTTGACCATTTCTCCATCGGTGAATGGTTTTCCACGTTTTGCAATTTCAAAAGCCACACGAAAGCTGGCATGAGTTGCAGCCTCTTGTTCAGTTTTGAGTTTTGTAAATAAAGATTGCTGCGATTTCAATCCGAGCTTCATAGCTTCGAATTTTTCTGTCCGCAAACTTCCTGTATATTTTGAGTAATTTTGAAAATGTTTTGCTTCATAATGACGTTTAATGTTATATTCTTTGAGAACGGCTATGCTTTCATTGCAAATCAAACATAGCGCCTTGTTACTGGACTCAATTACGAAATACTGAATGTTCCACTGATCTTTGAATTTTCTGCATTCACTATCAATTTTTCGCTTCTTTTCCATTCTACTAAATCACACACAAAAGCAACAATTCAAATCAAAATATTGTTACAAAGATGTCTTAAACTTAAACACGCACAAACACGTTTTAAGGAGGTACGCACTATTTTATTTCACAGCAGTGTCATAGGAACTGACTTGTGGTTGCGCCACTAGCCTTCTTATATATTCCACTTACTGCCATCTAGAAGTGAGTGGAAGACACCAGAACTTTCTCGAACCAACGAGATTATTCTGTAAGTGCTATTAGCGCCATCTGTTAGCGATAGAAGGTACTACCTATTTCCGCTTGTGTCCACCAGATGTCCTGTCACGTTACTCCTCATGGCTCGCTCGTTCTCTACGACTAATCTAGAAATTACAGATAATGACAGGAAAATTAATAATATGCAGTGTTGCCGTTTTGCGGACTTTAGTCCGATTTGCAGCCTTTTTTAAACGTGGCGTACTTTTTCGGACTTTTTTTATCATGTAAAAAATCATCATTCGTTAGTTGAGTACTCGTTACTCGTTAGGAACCGAAGTAACGATTACTGAAGAAAAAAGTAATCAATGATTACTTGTGTATTTCATTACTTTTGTAATCAATGATTACTATGGCGATACGATGCGGGTACCCCATTATAACGGATACCCATACGATACGGAAAATACATCAGCTTCCCCGTCGCTAGAGGCATCTGGCAGAAATTAAATGAGTATCGTCCCCGTCGCTAGAGGCATAAAATTAAAGCGTTCCCGTCGCTAGAGGCATCTGGCAAAAAAGTAATCATATTTTACACCACTAGTGGACTGATTCAACTTTTTACCACCGGCAACAATGAATGATAATATGGTTTTGGCCCTTGGAATTTATTGGAGTAATCAATATGGCCCTAAGGCTGGAAAGTTTGGAGACCCCTGGTCTAGTTGATAAAACGAGAAACTGCAAAAACGAGCCCGGGAATTTTTTTTTCGAGCAGAAGATTCAAGGTTCAAAACACCACAGGCATACTAGGCCACAAGTCCTCCATACCAAGGAGTAAACTAATATCCCACAACGTGATGGAGAAATCATCAACCTCCGAAAGAGTGTTCAATTAGATTTTCAAGCATTTTCTTTCCTCATTTAACTTCAAATAAGAAAAATTGTATCAAAAGACCAGCCCTGTATAGTGAAGCTGATGTCTGATTGAGGTCACAAGTAATCCTGTTGGTGTAGTGTGAAGTTTGGAGAGGGAGGTACTAGCTCGGGTGTCCTCCTCGTCACTTGACCGAGGTTCAAAATTACGAGGTCAGTCACCAACAACTCCTGTATTGCTTCTCATCTCAGTAAGACGTTAATAATCATATCACTTGAACAAAAAATTAATGTGTTTTACACTTAGTTCATCACAAGCGCTACATTCGTAAGATTTAGAAGGGTACAGGTTAAGTCTGTTGAAGCACATTTTAAAGTTATTAAGACCAAAAAGAAATATTGAGATTTTAAAACTTGTATAAAAATGATAGCATGGTAGTTTATGTGGAATGGTCAGAAGAACCTTTTTTTGTCAGAACAGATTAAACTGATTGAATGTACAAATTGTTCCATAGTGAGATATAATATCGGGAGTACAAATTTATACGTAACAATTTTAAAAACTGTACTACATAATAACCTGTATAAATAATAAAATCATCATTTGTGAACCAAAAAAAAATCTTTATTAGTTATCTTTTCATATGTTACAAACTGTTTGTTATTAATTAGTATAGTTTTTAAGTTGTTAAAGTTTAAAATCATATCTTAAATTTAAGTTGTAAAAATAATTTATGGGCACCCTATATTTTCCGTAAATATCTGTATTCAAACTTTACTTGAAAGAGAAAAAAAATCGATATGTTCTTATCTATCGTATTATGAGAGCATAACATGAGTTTTGCATTACTTTCATAAGTTATTTAAGATAATTTAGACAGTAAAAAGCTTCAAATTTTGCATTTTTTTTTATTTTGCTTTCCTCTTTAAAAGTATAGATTGCTATGGATGTATTATTTATAACATTTTGATAAACAAAACACTAAAAAATGTAATTTTTAAACTATAGATAAACGAGCCAATACTCCAAAAAGAAAAAAAAACCTTTATTTACTTTTTTCTTAAAATATAGTGCTGTAGGATTCTGGTACACTTTTCTTGAAATATACTTAATCTTTTGTACTGATATTTTCCACGTTATACAATGAAGCGCTTTCCTACATAGATAACTTAATTTTTTTCCTAATCAGCCCTTAAAAGTATTAGATAATGTGCAATATTTGTGTAAAAAATTTAGAGAGATTTAAATCATAAAATTTTCAAAAAATTTAGATTTTTTTAGTTATAAATACGCTGAATATATATAATGTTATGTTTATAAGTATTCTGAAAATTTTTAGAGATATAAACACTGTAACGTTTGTGCAAGAACTACTTAAAGTTAAGAATCAACTTTCAAATTTAAATATTGCTATTGATTATTAATTGCTCATTTTTATTACTTATATTCATAAATATGAATTTCTCTCTCTCTGTGTGTGTGCATAAACAGATAAATAACATACAGAGATCTCAATGCTCAAATATATCTTCCATCGCTTTTAATTTTAAAAATTACGGGTTATTCGAACTTGACAATAAAATAATCTGATTTTTTTAACTTTGTTGAAAATATCACAAGTACGTTAAATATTTCTCAATTAAATAAATATGTTGTACTTGGTGAACTTGATGAAATAAAGTTTGACAGCCAAGTTCATCCATTTCTATTAATAATTCCCTAGAAAATTCTTTTTTGTGAAATTACTTGTTTCGGTTTTAAAGGTGAACCTAAATTTTATTAGATTACATACATTATTTTAAATGACAAAGAGCAATAGATACGCCTTAAAAAAATATTTTTAAATGTTAGTTTCTTTTTTATGAAATTTCGCATTTGATATGAACCTACAATAAGTAACAATTAATCTGAACTTCATTATGTTTTCCAAACCTCATATTATTTTGAATCCCTTGTTCTTATATGAAATTTGATTTATTACCTTCATAGAAAAATGCAAAAAAAAAAGGTTATAGTAGAAGTAATTCATTGCCATGATAAATCAAATTATTTAATATCTTTGTAACTAAATCTAATTTCAAAGGAATGGCAGATTAATAAACTATGATTTTCAACGTTACGAAATATTTCTCCTTCCGTTTTATAAAATACGGACAAGAATTCCTTTCACAGATATAAAACTTTCTTTAAAATTTGAAAATTTGTGAACCTTAAAACAAAAGAAATAAATTTATCTTATAATGGGGCGAAGATGTTAAGCCTCTTATTTTATGCATTCGAATTTTATGCCTTTTCCCCACGAGTAGTGTAACTTTGAATTTTAATTAGTTTGAATAATCTAAAGGTAATTTTCTTCCTCAACACCTTTTCTTAAAAGCATAGCTATTTCCTTGAATAACAAATAGCTCTCCAAATAGAGCCAACAACGGAAGTCCGGTAAGTAGGTAAATTAGGACTCCTAAAGGCAATTTTTGCTAAATTCCTTCCCTTTATGCAAAACTAAAGCGAATTTAGATAGCATATTTTTCTTCCAACTGTGAGCGAGATTTATTACGCATTAAATTATCTTAAAGATATTTTGTAATGAATATTTAATAAATTTCAATTGGTAGTGTAAGATTTGAATTCTGTGAAATATATATTCTTAGGTATTCATCTGCTCCTTCAGTAGGATTGCGAGATAGTCTTTTTTTTCCTCTAAAATATGTGATATCGATCTATCATTAAAGTAATTCAAATAATAACTTTACATTTCTAGAAAAATAGTTCTTACAAGAGATTCCATTGAAGTATTTACTTCTTTTGATAATTTTAATAAAATACTTCAATTTTTTTTTTATTTTCAGAGACAAAATAATCAGACTTTTTTTTTTTCTGGTATAAAAAAATTCATTGTCGAAGTATTTGTTACGTTTTTTTTACTCATGCATACTACATTTGAGTTTTTATTCCCTTTTCAGGATAACAATGGTAGAGTCTTAAATGATTTTAAGAAGCAAATTTAGATATTAAAGTTATAATCATTCGATTACATAACTATTAAGAGTATGAAATAATTTTAGTGCACTAAAATGAAACTCGTAAACTTTACACTATTTTTTGCAAGCAGAAATTTTAACTGAAAAAATATTTCCTTTGGAAACTTGATCTTAAACATAAATTTATATTTCACCTTATATGAAGAAAGGAGGAAAGAAAAGAGAAATTCCACTGAAAAGAGGAAGTGAAATATCCTTATTTTGTAGTGGGGTACTAACTGTACGTAATTTTTTATGGCGCAGGAATTCCAAAATTCGTGTAGAATTATCGGAACAACGAAGCGTAATGAGGATTCAACATTTTCATAATTTAACCATCTTATATAATCCATAATTCTCTCACCTTGAGAATTTAAGTAACAATTAATACCAGCTTAATTAAATCGAATAATTAAATATCTAATTTATTTTTTACTACTAAGCTCTTAAATGTATACATTCTAAAAACAAATTACCTAAGAAAATATATGAATTTAACGATCAACTTAAATTTAAGTACCTAGGTAATTTTAATTTTTAGAGTTGATTTAAACTCATTCATCAGGATACTTATGTCAATATTCTTCGGTATTGATTTTTTTCTATACATTTTAAGAAATTTTTCGTTTATGTGAGCCAGATACAAGAAAATATAGCGAAATATTTTCAATGAAATTCTTCACTTTAAGTCACGCTTAAATAATTAAGATAATGCTTTACTGGTGTATCTTTTATTATATGTTACATGATTCGAGACTTGACGACTTCGAAGATTTGTTTTTTTTTTTTTTTTTTTAGTTTAGCAATTCCCATCATTTTGTACAAATCGTAATTGTATTATACCGCAGTCTTATTCCAGAGTGAAATTGACAGAATACAATTGAGCTCTTATTTCCGACGTTTTGCAAAAAGTAAGTTTTTATTATATCTTTTTTTTCTTTAACAATTAAGTGCAGTTATTTCGTCCATAAAAATTCCCTTTTTTTGTAAATTTCAAACAAAATTTTAAAAAAATTAATGTACACTTGATTAGTAATGTTCCTTAAAACAAAATACTTGAAAATCATATATTCAATAATAAAACTATATATTTTAAGATCGTATACTAATCAAATTTTACCAAGGTGTTTATATATAATAGTTTAAACCTTCTATAAAAGACCGAAATTTCCGTAGTTGTATAACAGACTTTTTTTGAATATCTCATTTTCAGAGTCAAAATATAAAAAATGCATAAATGAGCGCTTTTAAATGCTACGTCTGTTTTTAAAGAGTTCTATATTTTTTGCTCTTTGAATTAAAATGTTTTTTATGTTTTTATATTCTTCTTTACGATAGTTTCATTACAGCATAAACGTTTTATCCTGTGTTTCAGCGTATGAGAAAAAGCGTTTGTAAATTACATTCCTTCTTGTGAAAACAGTAGAAGAGCATATTTAACTGTTCACATTTATACTAGAAATAATTTCAATAGTTTACTTAAAATTGAAAGAAGAATAAAGTAAAACTGCTAATATATTATGGGTATTGTTAATCAAGTGTTATGTTGTAATGGAATCGATTTTAATATAATGTTCTAGCAAGTTTTGTTTTAGTGATTTTTTTTTCTTTTACTAAGTATTCAAAGATTACTAAACATTAAATAGTAAAATATTTATGCATTATTTAATATGAAATAAGCTTTAAACTATTTATTAATACATAGATTTAAGTAATTTATTTTATAATTTTATTATTTAAGGGGACTTAGTACATTACGAAATCAAAAGTAGAACATTTTGACAAACTCTCTCTCTCTTTTTTCGATTCTTCATAAATCAACACTTTTTCTCATTTCAATATAAAACTTTGCCAGTTTGTGTAACAAAGTGTATAGTTTAAACTATTGGGTCAAGTTTTGGTATTAAATTAATATATTTTCTTATACAACATAAAACATGCGTACAAAAATTTGAAAAATAAATTAGCTTACCTTACGTTACCAACAAGATAACATTTGAAATATGTACAGTAGAACCAAAATTTTTATACCAAATTAAAGCTATATAATGTCCTTATTCTGTAAACCTCAAATTTTAAATTTATCTTACATTAAAAAAAATTGAAAAATTAAATAAGTTATCAAGTTTGTATTTAGTAACTTTTTTTTTCATGTATCATGTTATAAAATAAAATCTAATCATCCTATTAACAAAACTGAGGTTCACAGAATAAAGAATTACAAGTACAACACTCATGTAAAATTTCAAAACTCTGCATGCAAAACATTATTTTAATCCTATGGGAAAGTGTGAAAATAACAAACTGAGAAAAAGAGGTTTGTTTACGTTGCATTACATAGAACAAGCCACTATAGACATTTATATTTTTTGTTGCACAGGGCGTAATAATTGTCCGATTTTGACGCGGTTTGCTTTAAAATGTTCCTAATATTCAGCACTATTTTTTAAAAGCAAATTTGAAAAATCGAATTTTTGAAGGAGCAAAGGTACTAAGTCCCCTTAAAACTCAAGTAAGAGGAAAGGCTATTAAAATTAAATTGTCTCTAAGCAGTTTTTATAAAGTTTACGCAAAACATTCGGTTGTGATATCTAATTTTTATCTTCTTTGATGACCATTTTTATTAAAATAACATCTCTTTTATTTACGGCTTTATATATGAATTAATTAATGGAGATTTCAATGCATAGTTGCGTGACTTGTAAAGCACACGAGACTTTTCTTAATTAGCACTGCTGCAACATAGTTTTAAAAATTATTATATTCAGAACAAGGTGTTTACATTGTTATTAAGTAACATTACATGCATTTAGTATGATATGCAAATATATATACATATTATAAAGTAAAATAAAAATAATGAAGCATTTTTAAAAATTATTTTCTATAATTTAATTCATTTTTTTACGTAATCGTTTTAATTAATATATAAACATAATGCTTCTTCTACCAATTTCTTAGTTAACATACCCAATGCATTAATTCTTATATTTAAGGTTACCTGTATAATTCAAAAGCTAAATTTTAATTAAAGATTTACATAAATAATTGAAAATAAAAGTTAAAAAAATTCAATTAATTTAACTTATAAAGATGATGTTTGCCTTTTATTTGTGTATTGTGTTTCCGATTAAATGATCAGCAAACATATAACTATGATGATTAAATCTGATGAATAAATAAGTGCTATGAATATGAAATTATGATTTTATTTCAGCAAAATTCTATTTCATTAATATTCCTTTTACAGCAAATAAAATTCTTTCTACGCAGAAATGTTATCTCGCATCCTGTGAATTTTTATTGTTTGTGTATTTAGCATGTATTTGAAAAATAAACGATCAGATGAAAATGTACTTTAAAATGTTCATAAAATTTAGTAAAAAGTGTAGTCTTCTAATTAAGTAAGGTAATTAATTAAGTTTTGAAATAAATTAATGTTTATACATAAACATATTTTCAGCATGGAGATAAAATTACATGCCCTAGTTTTATACCCTGAGATATCATTTTAATAGCGTGGAACTATGAATTAATTATCTGCGGTAAATTAAATAAAAATACTTGTAATCGATATAATTTTAATATACTCCATAGATTTTTCATTCTTTTGGTTACTAGTAGAAGTTTAACGCTATCCCAGCTTTTGTAACCAGTATTCACGAAAATAATATCCTGATAACTTTTAATTTTATTCCCTCTAGTGTATCTTTTTCTGAAATACTTACTCATTATTTCCTGGCTTTATTGATGATAGAAACTAAACAATAAGTTTTTCTTTCTTACAGCACATTTTCACATCTATAAAATGATACAAATTTATGAAATTAAATGCCAAGAGAGAAAATGTTTGCGTATGTTGAAAATAAATTATAAAATTTAAGAGTTTATGATGCAATGATAACAAAATACTTCGCAGACACTTATCATGTTATATACTTATGATTTTTCATTTCATGTTTATATTTGTAAATAAGAAGTTAAATTCACACAGTAATCCAATTTAGCAACGTTTTCTAGATGTCTACTTTCGTCCGCAAGCAAAACATTATTTTTCATCCACTTTAGAATGAAGAGCAGAAACTTGTCTTGAACAATATCTGTATTCCATTTATTTTGATCATAGAAAAATAATTTATTTTCTTTGCTTAATATGTATTCTCAAAAACTTTTAGAGAGATTTAGTATGTCTTTCTTTTGGATATAGAAACTTAAGTTTCCCGTCTACCAGTCATTTTGATTTCGAGAACGTAATATTAATCCTATACAATTTCAGCTACCTTACTCAAATCCTAACTATCTAATATATTTGAATACAAAAAAAA
>BMAW01120610.1:31822-48284 GCA_019974015.1 Nephila pilipes | reverse complement strand
GTATATACAGTTTAGCTACCTGTATGAAGATTGAGCGTCGGTCTTTATGGCTATTAGTTTGGAAGTAAGAGAAGAGAGAAATTATTAATTGAATAAATACTTTTACACACACACACACACACACACACACACACACACACACACACACACACACACACACACACACACACACACACACGCCCTTATATATATATATATTACTGTTGTATAAATATTTTATATATTATATATATATCTTATAATTATAATATATATATATATATATCTATATATATATACTATATATACTATATATATATATATATACCATATATATATACATAGACATAAGTTATAAGGTGTAATATTAAAGAAAAGGATCTTTGTTCGTTGTCAGGATATGTCTTCTGTCCGAAACTTTAATTAAAAATGTTACAAACATTTTCTAAAGAAGGCGATAAAGCTAGAAAGAAACAATTGTTGGAGAAAAAAAATTGGAAATTATGATACAAATTATAATAAAACATATTTATTTAAAGAAGTATATTTCTTTATCATTGAAAATATATTCAATGCCTAATAAATGCATTGACTAACATGGATGGAATTGTTTCAGAATATCCCCAAATACTGGAGTATTCAAATTCCATTGGCAAGAAAAAGATTACAAGCAATTATTCTTTTTGAATTTATAAATGTTGTCCTCTTATAGTTTTATCGTTGTTGAGTCTTATCGTATCGTATGCAGTCGTTGTCTCTCTTGTATTTTTTTTATAATTTTATTGGTTGTATGTTGTATCATTTGGTTTCCTAGAACTTTCAAAGATATGCGGCAGCTAAAGTCCCATATACTTCTTCTTTTTTTGCAAGTGAGATTGTACACTAAAGAGAATTTTCTGTTTGAAACTTTTTCGATCATATGAATGATGGATTGGGATTTTGGCGGAAATGTGGTTGATGAGAGACCGAGTAAGGATTGATATATAAATTCACCAAAGAAGTTCAGGAGATGGATTTTGGTTATTTATATTTTATAAATTAAAATGTCACGTTTGCTCCAGTGCCCTGCTTAACAATTCGTAATTTGGTCTTTCCTTTCCTAAAACGATATTGATGAGCGAAGGACTGGTATATTGTTGGGAGGCTGCTTCTGATAAAAGGGGATCAGATGACCTTGATAGGGAGCATTTCCGTCTGTGCTGTTCCATGCTGTGAAGAAGGATGAAGAAGTTATGGCCGTGTACATAAACGGCTAAATTTTCTTCATTTACTCAATATTTTGGATTTATGAGAATACACTAAAAGTTAGTTATTTATGTAAGATTTGAAGGTGATTTAAATTTTGAAAAATAGGTGCAAATTAATGTTCTTTATATATAATTTTTAGAAAAAATTTAATATCTTGTTTAAACAAATATCATAATTTTTTAATAAAATATTAGCTACAAATAGTACTTAAGGCTTCAAAATTGATATGTTTCTTATAAAATTTCATAATACTGTTCATCAATATTCTGTAATGTCTTCTATATATAATTATATAACACCAAATTTAAAATTTAGATTATAATTAAAGATAATCTTTTTTAAAAGATTTATTTAACAATACACAAAAATAAATTTGAAATTTCTATTAATAAATCAAACAATTGTCTTGTCATTGATAAAAATCTTTTTAAATTTAAGTAAATGAAAGTTTCAATGAATCAATTAATCAAATATGGAACATATTATCCAATATGTTATAAAATAAAATGAGTTTTTGTAATTTTATTTTCATAACAATAATTAACTGCCCCTAGAAATTATTTTACCCTCTTAGAAATTTATGCATATAGCAATAATGCTAATAATAATCATTTATCAAACCAGTTTTGATTTTCGATGTAAATGTTTTATGCAATTTAAGTATAACAAATCAACTATATTTTTTATGTTAATCGGAACAGAATTTCTTCCATATGAAAAAAAAAATCAATCAACAAGCCTTATTTTTCCTTAATGTGAAAGAAATGTTTTTAATATGTACTATAACATATTAAAAGGCACTATTTTTTTTTATTTTATTTTTGTTCATTATGAAATTGTAACCAGTTTTAAATAAATCGCCATTTTTTATTTCCCTATTGGATTAAAATAACTCTTGAATGTTTTTTCATTTCACTAAGAGAATTGGTATTTTTTTTTCTCTGAAGAACGACAATGTACAAGGAATGCAATTAAAGGTCTTTTGAGAGTCGTTTTCTGATACTCGCGCAATAGTATGATACTTTATAAAAATTTAGCATTAACTAGTAATTAAGATCATAAAATTTCGAGGCCAGAAATTTTCAAGTCGATTTGCGATTTCCACTTCATATTCTACCTGCTAACCTTAACATAGTAAAAGAACGTTTTTGCAAGTTAAAATAAAAACTAGTTGTATTTTGTATAATTAAAAAAAGAAGGGTATTGATTCAGGTGTCACTTCGTCACTTAATCGAAGTTTCGAATTATAGTGACTTATGGTATTCATCATTTGGTTCTATACACTATAGTCATTTCAAACGAAATTAAAATCGGGAAATTTCATTTGAATTAGTAAATCATTTTGTCTTGGTACAGAAATTCTGCCTTTTATAAAAAGAATCGGATTTTAAAAACATATTGTTTAGTTCAAGTTATGTGAACAATATTATCAAATCATTATTAATTGTTTTGATTTTACAATTCTTTTCTGATACTAATTCGATACAATAGGAAAATGTTATTAATAAACTCAAAATTTATTAAACATATATGATGGAAATGTAAGTCATAAATAACCCAAATATTATTTACCAGTTTAATTAGTACAGACATAAAATAAATTTTTTGAAAGTATTATTTTATTAATTCTTACTAAGAAAACAGATGTTACTTTTTGTCTTCGAAGAACTAAAGCTAGTAACGAATGTATTTGAAATATTTTGATCACAAATTCTTAGGAAAAGACAGTTAATTAACTTGCAAAAGTAATTTGAAAATAAATAATAGGAATTACTGTAAAACTTACTTTATTTATTTCTGAAATTATATATTTCGAAAATATATCGTAACTTCATCGCAAATTTTGTGCTTGCTTTAAAAGTTTCCAATATAATATATCAAATAAAGTACTACTTCTCAGTTAAATGAATATAATCTTTGAAAACTAGCAATAAACGTACATGCATTTACCATTAACAGAATATTTTTTTAAAATTTCTTTCATAATTTATTGTAATATTTTTCATTAAATTTCTTCCACAGTTTCTCTAAATAAAAACAAAAACTGCTTCATTCATCATTAATAATATGAATTTTTTTTTAAATACTTTGTTACGTTTTAATAAGAAATTCAAAAACTGTATAGAAAAAGTGGATGAAGAGATTAATAGATAGGGAATGTCTTTTTTTCCTATACAACTGATCAATAAATAACAATTAATCAAAGAATATAAATAAAGTCTTAATTATATATGAAAAAATTAACAAAATATTTATTCTATATATTTCTTATTTTCACTTATCAATAAATACGCTCTCTATCACAAAATTAAAAATATATGAATTTAGGTCTTTTACTTCACTTTGTGAACTTTTTAGATTTTAATGGGTTTCCTAAAGAAAAATTCATTCAGGTCTCTATTTATTTTCAAATAAGAACTTTCTATATTTTTGATATTGTTTTGTATGAACAATTTCTTCCAGACTTTATTTATTTTCAATGAAATCTAACCTTCTTCAGAATCCAGATGCTCATGAATTTGACAAACGATACAATTATTCTAACGCAGAATAGTCGATTATTTTATGTATAAAATAAATTCACTTATCCTAAATATTTTTCACGCATCAGACATTTATCATTTTCAAAAAGGTTTAGGAGAATACCATATATTTAACATTGCTTTAGGAGCTTAATATTCTTTTTTATGATTATTTCTTTAAAAAATTCAAGCATTTTCTATTTTTGGCACAATTCGTTTTTTAAGATTATATAATGTGTGTTAGTAATTATCTCATTTTATTACTCAGTTAAGTTGTTTTTATTTACAACATACCTAGCTCTGACTAAAAATTCATTTTGTTTATAATTTCAAAATCCTTTTTTTTTTTCAAAAAGTTAAGCAGTAAATAGTTAGAAGTCATTCGTACAATGTTATGTTACACAACATAACTTATTTGAGAAATAAAGAAAAAACTCATAACGAGTGATAAATATTGACATATACTTAGAGGTAATATCATGGGGCGGGGTTCATCTATTTTTTTATATTCTAAAGTCACATTTTGCATTTCAATTCCACTTCCAAAAATAATCGTTTTTTACCTATTTCTGAAATATTAAATTTCTTACTCTAAGCGAATTCTGAATGTATAAAATAAATTTTTCTACTTTTGTAAATATTTTTAAAAATATTTACAGTTTCATATTTTATTCAGTCTCCTTTTAAAAGGGAATTTCTTCATAAGAACTTAAATAAAGTTCTTATTCGTAGTTTGAAAGGACTGAATTTGACTTTCAATAATTTCAACAAATTCCTCTCATAAAACACATTCATTTTTATATTAAAGAAAGAGAAACATCACATTCCCTTTCTAATACTTTCTTCTCGTTCTTTACATCTACAAAGATTTTAAAGCTAAATTATATAATCAATAAGGCTATAATTGCAAATAAAGAAATGTCAGAAAAGTATAATTAATTTTAATTAAGTTTCTTCACAAATTACGCAAGTTTATTCTCTACCTCTCAAATAACTATCAATGTCAGAGTTATATGATAGAAAATAATCTTTAGAATTGAGCAATAAAGTTTTTGCTTGCCAACTTTCTCGCTTTGATTGAATTACTTCTCAAATACTAGGAGTTTGACTCATATTACCACTTAATCTAACCATGAGTTGCTTCAATCCAATTTTTAACACAGACGATAAACTATTATACTAATTCCTAATTTACTAACATACAACATTATAAATTATCAGATCTACCGTCTTCCTTTCAATTCGATTTAACTTATATATCAGTATTATCCTCAATTCAATTTCTTACACTTCTTATATCTAATTTGCATCATCTCTTTCCATTTGATTTGAAAAAAGTCGGGATATTTTGATTATAAACTTCGGAAATAAACCCAGGTGTTAGTTAAGGGAAGTTTCGTAAATAGCTCAACGTTTTGATTTAAGCTAAAACAAAATCATAAATTAAATTTAAATAAGAAAAATTATTCAAGAATAAAGCTTCATTATAAAAAGGTAAATGAAAATGTCTTTTGTAAAAGTGCTAAGCATTTTCAGCAGTATTGATTTTGATTTTATTCTTATCATTATAAATTTATTCTATAAAAAATGTTTTTTCCTTGTGTAAGGTTACGGAAAATAACACCCATCCATAATCTTTTATGACTTTTGTTTTCATTTACTAGCAAACAAGCTTTGGAAGCAATGCTGAGCAATCGTTGTCTGAAATGCTACTGCTGTAAAATAACAGGAAGCGCTTTCTAAAAAATGTTGAGTATACTGCAGTGTCTTTTAAAAGTCGAATACACTGTTTTCTGAAAAATAAGTGAATGACAACTCCTTTGTAAAAAGAAACAAAATTTTCAATATTGGTAGTTTCATTTACTTACTTAATACTTTTTGTATAAATTAATTTTACTTTTCATACATTCTCTCTCTGAGTGTGCATGTGTGTCCATATACACGTAAATTTAGAATAAATTTTGTAAATGTATCATTTGTTTTTTTGAATAATAAAATATTTTTTTAAGGAATTTGAAAAAAAAATGTTTCAGAAATTGTTTTGAATTATTAAAATTGTTATATTTGGTATTATTAGTATTTATTTAGTTCGGTATTAGAACTTCACAAATTTCAAACCAAAAGCAAATTATCAACTTGAAATTTGAAACAACAGTATGTTTCAGTTTGAGGTAATAGAGGTTTGTGTGTGTGAGATAATAATTAAATATATTATATGTATAAAGAATACATCATTCTATATCTGCGTTAAATATATGCTTGATTCAATATATATACAGGTTAATTATAATTAAAGTGATCCTATTTAAACCCCTGTAGAACCTGTTCTACTTATCGAAATTTGATTAAATTTGGTATATATGATATATGGATCATAGGGGAAAGACTTCTTTAGTAAAAATAACTCAAACTGACCATCAGATGGGTCTTTACAAAAAACATTTATGCAAATTAATCAAACATATAAAGAGACTTGCAGTCAGAGCCAGAAAATAATTCTACGTGCATAAATTTATCACCAATAATCAGTCCTTTAAGAAGAAAGATCAAGCTTTACTGGTAAAATGCTTTAATCAGAAAGTCAGCAAATGCACTGCATCAATATCGTCGTTTTAATGGAATTGGTAGAAGGACTCATGTCTAAGAATAGTATGAGGATGATTATGAAATTTGAAGAGACTGGAGACTTGAGTGTACTGCCAGGAAGAGAGCGGTATCCGATTACGAATAAAATTGTTGAAGAAGTCGCAACTACTATGGTTGAAAGAGCCTACAGTTACAGCTATTCTTCATCAAGTGTTCGATCGGTGTCACAAGAGTTTCTGTGATCGACAGTCAGCAAAAATCTGATATCCATTTTAAAATAATATTCGTATAAGATCCACGTAGAGCAAATGCTGAAATCTCAAGATCACCAAACGCACTTTGATTTTGCTTGCCAATTTTTGGCGAGAATGCACGTTTGATGACGCCTGACCTAGAAAACTTCTATGGTAAGATAAGGCACAATTTTTTTAAATGGGGATGTGAATAGTCAAAATTGCCGCATATGAGATGCTTCAGCTTCTAATATCCTGCACCTACGACCTCTGCATTCAGATTACGTGATTGCATGGTTCCAATTTACTGCTGATTTTACCCTCGGACCATTTTTCTTTGAAACTCTCACTCCCCAAGGTCCTAAAACGTGCTCTATCACTAATACATGCTACAGTGAACTTCTTCGACAGCAGGTCATTCCTCCTTTACAGTAACGGAAATGTTTGCATACCATTGTCTATATGATATGCAAGATGGAACAACTCCCACTTTGGGCGTTAAATCACATAACTGCTTTGGAATAACTGTGGAAAGAATCGTATGATATTCAGAGCTTTTTCGGATGCCTGACATCCTCGTTCATCCGACTTAAATCCTTGTGTTTTCTGGTTGTGAGAATTCCTAAAAGACCATGTTTGGAAGGAGGAATCATGACTTTTTCTGAAATGAAAGCCAGCATAACAAGCCCTGCTGCTGGAATCCATCAACAATGTCTTCGCGCAACCATTGAACATGCTATAATGCGCTTTCAACACGTAACTGATGCCAAAGGAGTACACGTTGAGCACATTCTGTAATTGAAAAAATTTTAGTGATTCTAACAGATTATTTTTGTCCTTCTTTAAGCGCCACAATATTTTTTATATATTATAAAAACGAAGTGTCCTGTTTTATGTAAATTAATATACTTATTGTATGAAAATTGTATTTTAAAATTAACAAAAAACGTTATTTTAAAGAATATTTTGCTTTCGTACAGAAGTCAAAAAATCTGAAACAATTTTCTTCACTGTAACTTTTGACTGTATACTTTTTCTACATGACGTTTGTGTATTTCAGAAAGCTTTCTTATCCAAAGCGTTTCTTTTTTCTTTTAAGTATCGCATCCATCTAGTTTTAAAAAACATCTTGAGATCTCGGATTTTTAAATTATTACCTTAATTAAAAATGAATTATACATTTAAATTTAATTTGGAACTCTTTTTTTGGTGTAATGACCAAGGAAAGAGTTCCAAAATATAATTGAAAATATTATAATACTTAATACTCTTTCATCATTTCAAAATAATATAAATATTACATGTATTCTGTGATATAAGTTTTGAGCTTATTATTGAAACTCAATTTTATATTCTTAGAAAAAAGTCCTTCATTTTTTTACTGTCCTTTTTAATGAAATTTAAGTAAATGGACACTGAACTAAATAATGTGCTACAATATATATATATATATATATCTGTGTGTGTGTGTGTGTTTAAGCAATTATTTAAAATCCTAATTATTTTTTAAAGCAATTCAGTATTTTAAAATTTCTACTACTTCTACAAATTTTAATATTTTTAAATAACTTATTTTCTCCGTTTCTTAGAAACATTTCTAACACTTCTATGCATGGATTTAAACTACTGTTATTTTTTATTTTACGAATTGTTTCAGTCAGATACTATGAAAAACATTTAAAAACAGTGTATTTAAACATGTAGATTTTTAAAATAGATCTTTTTATTAAAATGTTTAATCCATGCACAGAATTATCAAAGATATAACCGTTATAAAAAAATAAAAGTCTGTGAAAAAGCAATTTAAAGCTTCGAAATTCAGTGAAATAATTAGGAACACTGTTAAAAGAAACTTAAATAACTCACTAAATACCATAGCTAGAACGTTGTGTAGATATTTTTTAAAAAAAAGTAATACAATTTTAATATGGTAATAAACTTTTTTTCAACACTTGGGTAATTTTTTGGATACTATTTCTTTAAATTAAAAATAAATTCTGAAATAAGACTCTTTAATTTACTATGGTTAAATTAGAGTGAATTAAGAGCCTTCTTTAATTTATCTATGGATCAAACAAATGAAAACTCGGTGCAAAAATGAAGAATAAATTTATTTCCAGAAATACATCATCAAACGGATTAGGAAAAATATCTAGAAAATCAACAATTGTCTCAAAAGTATCTAAATCAAAAGTAATCATATCAAAATATTATGCTTAACATATATTAACTACACACACACCCGGCTAACTGTAGCACACTCAAGTGTGTGCATGCGCGCGTGTGTGTGTGTGTATTCGTGTGCATGTATGTGTTCTTAGGATCATTTCAGATAAACAAGAATTGAAAGAATACCATGTGATCTGAAAAGGTCTTTGCATATAAATTCCAAGTAGGAAAAATTTCATTCTCTTACGCTTTAGCTACGAAAGTGAAATGACGCAGTTGGTGTCCTCCTTAATTATTATCATGTCACTTCTGTCATATATATATATATATATATATATATATATATATATATATATATATATATATATATATATATGTTTGGGTATATGTATAAACAAACAACATAATAGATGGCATTAAAAATTAAGCGAATGTTAGAAAATTAAATTACAGCAGCGTATATTAATAGAAAAAATTAGTATTCAAATAGAAAAAACAGTTATATTTCTTAACTTAATATCTTTCTTCAACTTTTCGAAACCAATACACTTTCACAAGAATATGTTAATAGCTAGAAAGTATCCAAACACATACATTCAATGATTTACAAGACTATTTTCACAAATCGAATTAACGATTAAAATTCCAATTCAAATGAGCAAAAACATCTTACTCGTTATCTGCACCCGAACATTTTTATCCATTAATATTCCTCCCCATTTCTATTCAATGCACTCTTTTCTCTCCCTTTAGGGGACGAATATCTCAAGTGAGCATTCTTCTGCATTTATCTTCATATCCAAATCGCTTAGAATTAATCTTAGTTTATTTTGCTGACATCCTTCCTCTTGAGCAGGAATAGGGGAATTACAATGGCTGTTCACACAATATTCCTCCATGTTAGAACGTGCTCCATTCTTTTTTTTTTCTTGACAAATCACCGGACGAGATGAAATGATTGAATGAATAAGGTCTCCCACAGTGTCAAATTCCGAATGTTCTTTGCAGAGGATTGATTGACGATTGTAAATAATTGCTGTTCATAGATTTTTAAAAATTTGAAAGCAACTTAAATGTTATATTGCTTAAATTAGTATTTATTACTTAGCAGTTACCGAGTTTTATGACAAATTATATAACATTTTATTTACTTTGTAAATGTAATTAATTTTAGGATTATATATTGAATGGGGAATATCTTAAATGTTATCAAGTTCAGTAAGAAATTTTTTTATTAGTGTAATTACGAATTAATTTTCCAATAGTATATTATATATCACAAGTCCTCAATCTTATTTTTATTAATAAGATATCTTACTTTGGTCCTTATTCAAAAGCATTATATTATATAATTTATAACTATTTTATCAATGTTTCTCATGAAGTTCTTGGTAGGAAAACATTTAAATTTTTCCTATGTATTATTTATAAAACTGTTGTGTTAACATAATTAATAATTCATTTCAGTAATAATTTAATTCTAATAAGACTTTTTCTTTCAATTATTTTAATACATTACGTATTTTCCGTCTTAAGCCAATTAAGTAATCTTTCGTTTGTACACATGATTAGATTAATGGGCAAAAAAGTTTCGAAGGATTTTGATAATTTTTAATTAATGATTTTAATTTGTACGAAAACTATTAGACTATATCATCGCTTTCATGTTAACAATATAATCTTATCTTATAAAATCAACAAATTTCATTACATGTATATGATTCCAAGTTGTTGTTAATTTGTATAATAATTATTATGAAAATTTTACGTTTTCAAATTTCTATAACTATGGAAGTTTGTAAATTCTTTATTTTTCTTTCATCAAATATGTATATGATTTCAAAAGAAGAGTAACATCTTGAATTAAACCATTTTTCAGTTAAATTGTTAGTCACTTACTTAAATTTGCATTTTTTTTTTGTTTGAAAAACTTCTTTTAAAACTTAATCTTAAAATTACACAAATTTAAATGCTATTCTCAAAAAATCTTTTTCCTTTCAGTAAAAAATAAATTAAATAATTATAGCCTTTTATTTAAAGAAGGGACTATAAAAATATTTATTATTCATTGAGCCTTTTACCTCTTTCTCTTACATTATTTTATTTACCAAGATTTGCTATTCAAATACAACCAGTCAAGGAAATTTTAAAAAAAATTAATAGTATAAACTGTAATAAAGAAATCTAAGACCTAAAAATATATTTTATTTGATGTGTCATGTTATTTAACTGTATTTATATAAATGCACACTATATAAATTTGATTATTGAAATTCTTAATTTTTGATTATATACTATATCATTATTAAAAGAAGAAATAAGAAAACAGTATTAAAAAGAATTTTGAAAGTACAATATCAAATTCATTAATTATTCAGAAATTCTCATAATTCTTATTTATTATTGTCTCCTTTTTACAGGTTTAATTCTACTTTGTTTAATTTTCGATGTACTTCTGCACTTAATTAAAGAGTTTATTTCATCGAACAGTGAAATATTAATTAATGTTTTTGAATTCAATTTCCTTGTTTTAAGATATCGTTTTCTGCTCAAATGCCTTGAATATATCCATCTATTTTTAGATGCAGAAAGCCTTTTTAAATATGAAATTTTTTCAGAATTATTGCTGTGGTTTTCAATAGATCTAAAAACAGGTTTATTATCTGATCTCCCAATATTTTATTATTAATACTGGAATATATTTTATGCATGAAAAACTTAACTTAAAATTATTTATTAGAATATTTTATGAAAAGTTTGTATTGATAAGGGATGTCCATACAACTTTTCAATCTCCGAAAGGTTTTTGAGAATATTTGTTTAAATAAGGAATTATCAATCCCGACTGTTGAGCAAGCTTCTTCTTTGAGCTTTTACATCACAGATACTGGAAATTTTTTAGCACTTCATAAAGCAAAATAATATTATCTTTTTCATGTTTCCAGAAAATATTAAAAACCTCTAGAGAGTTAGGTAAATATTTTCTCTTTAAATAATTCTGAGAAAAGCTATATTTAAATTAAAAAAGTATTTTTTTTATTATTATTAGTTATTTTTGGATTATTTTGCGGAATAAATTTTTTATTTTCGGAATTCAGAAATCCGTCTCATCGAAAAGCAAAATTAATATTCTTTTAATTTTTTTATTTATAAATAGTAAAAAAATTTATTAAATAAACTATGCACAGTTGAATGAAACAAAATTGAAAAGATTCGATTCCTACATTAGGAATTATATTTTAACTTAAGCTGATTTTAAAATTAGTTAATATTCTAAACTCTAATACAGAAATTTCAAACATAGCCAAAGAAAATTATAAGGCATTACAATGATATATCTAAGGCATTCTTAAAATAATTCATATTGTTTTTACTGATTAACAAATATTACAAAAATTATTAATTAAATCAAGCAAATCATTTCTTTCAATTATAAGTGATTTTATTTTACTTACAATAGTTACATAATAATATATTTTATTAAAACAGCATATATATATATATATATATATATATATATATATATATATATATATATATATATATATATATATATATATATATATATATATATATATATATATATATATATATATATATATATATATATATATATATATATATATACATATTTCAATTCAATATTCTATTATAAGTGATAAAAAATTTTCTTTGAAGTCTTGTTAAAATGAATAAACCATGCGAGAGTTAATAAAATTTAGGATTTGCATATAACTGAATAGAAAAGAATATGTTTCATTTCACCATGAATAAAGTATAATTTCCCCTCAGATCTATGTAAGAGACGTACGTGAATAATTTGTATTACAGTGTTACTTTACATGCTACAAGAAAATCGTGCTTTATGTATTTTATTCAAAATATACATATTACTATGCATATTATTTTGTGTTAATTCCTATATTTATAATTAATTCTATTTCAGATATAACATTTACATATGAATTAATTTTGATTAAAATTGAGAGTAAATACTTCAATTCAGTATGTTATCATAAGTGAAAAATAATTCGAGTTAAAATGCCATAAATATGAATCAAATGTTTGTTTTAATAAAATTTAGGATTTCCTTAACTAGATGGAAAGAAATATTTTGTTTAATCATGAATTATGTCTCATTTCAACTTCAACACGAATCTTTCCGAGATATGTATAATTTGTAATATTCATTTGCTTAAAAGGTGTAACAAGAAATACATATAATAATAATAATACTGAACTTAATTACTATTGGAATTTTAAAGCATGTTTTACTTCAATCATGGCGCAATAGGGAAACTTTGAATAATAAACTATGAACCAATTAATATTTCGCGAGAGGATGAGATACATGGGTATAGAGACAGACGCACGTCCACCAAGAAAAGCAATTCAGAAAAAAGTGATTGAAAATGTTCACTGTTTGTGAAGTTAAAGTAAGGATTATTCAGATCACATGGTTATAAATGTAGGGATTCTTAGGTATTTTACGAAGAGACTAAATGTCAAGTAGAAAATATCCCTTTTATCTTGGAGTGGGGGAAAGGCTGGAGTACGTGATTACATAAATTAAAAGTTTAAATTAAATTGTATCAGGAAGTAAATATTAAGTATAAACTACGGAATAAATTAAAAAATTAAACTATCTTAAATGAAATCATTACTCTCTCTCTCTCTCTCTCTCTCTCACACACACACACACACACACACACACACATATATATATATATCAAAACATTTTTTTTATTATCATGATGCTAAATAGCTTAACTACATCAAAATTTCAAAGCTACAACATTTAAAATTGATTTTCTTTCATATAAGCCATTAAATGAATAAATGTATCAACTAACAATCATCTCAAAGTAATATCTTCAACGATCAACGATTCTATTACATTTATACGAAAAAGTGAAGCAGTATTTCTAAGTACTAAAATACTACTTAAAATTTTTATCATCATATACTTTAAAAAGTATTATATTAAGCATTTATATTTATATTTAAAATTATTATATTAAGCCCTTATTGTCTATTTTTTGACTATTTAAGAAAAAGTCTAAATGCCAAAAAATCGTGAGTTTTAAGTAATATGGAGATTTAATTTAACATTGATATCTTGTTTTCTACATTTAGCATTTATATATAAGTATTAATTCTTTTTTTAAAAAAATATTTATAAAATATATCAAATACGAAACATGATTCATTTCATGTATATTCTGCACATTCCAAGATAAATATTTTATCATGTTCAAGATGATTTATTTATTACTATCCACTAAGAAAAAGAGAAAAATTTTATTTTATGTTCATGTGTGTGAGTATAAAGTTTAAGTGGCCGCGGTAACCTAATTGGTCATTATCATAAACTTATCTCTGAATTTTTTTCCCGCCGAGTCATGGATTTGTAGCTAAAGACCTACTGTGCAGTGAGGCTGATGCACGTTAAATCGTCGAGGCTCCAAGTCCTGTCGTTGGTATGGTATGGAAGTCTGGAGAGCGAGTTAGGAGTTCAGTTATCATCCATGTCACATGACCGAGGTTCAAAATTGCGATGTCCGTCGCAAATAGCATCCATCTTGCTTTTAAATGCGATATTAATGCAGTCAATCATTGTGCGATATTAATGCAGTCAATCATTATCAGTCAATCATTGTGCGTCATTCAGAACTGTTTGTTGAAAGAATACATTAAATAAATTCTATTCTTTAAAGTTTCTTATTTCGATATTTTCTTACATTATATCTAACTATATCTGAAAAATAAGACGACTAGTGTATGGGAGTGGGTGGGCGTGCGTACAAAATAATAAACTCCCTTTCTGAATATATTTTAATGTATTAAAATGATATAAAGAGATCAAACTATATTTAAATTATTTTGAGTCAACCACGGTGTCTGTCAGCATAATCAAACCATTATGCATGCGCATAGTACTTTAAATTATTAAAATACAAAAGAGGTGCTTTGTCAATCCAGTCTCAGATTGGAAAGTAATGAATAATAAAAAAAACTTACTTTAAGCAAAATCCCCATTTGATTACACTCTATTTTATCTTTACCAGATTTTAAGTGTTTCTTTCACAATCGTTTCTAAGAAAATAATACGTTGTGAAACCACGCGCTGAAGGATTTAAAACTGCTGTTGAAAGATTAGATATATCGATGCTCACAGCGAAACGAAACAGTTCCATTCTCTCTATCATTCAAATTGCTGGTGATCATGAAAAGACCACATTTTTCTTTATATTGAAGAAAATAAATCCTAGAGATTTTCTTTAATAGTGATACGGAATTATTTATTCATTTAATATTCTTAAAATAAATGGATTTGGATCAGCTGCATTACTTTTCTCTTACAATAAAGTGGCATTACATAGCGTTGTCTTATGAAGCTGATTTGTTGAACAAAAGTTCAAGTTTTTTTAAAGGATTCAAGAGTTTTATTATAAAATAAGTTATTTGAAAATTGATGATTACTTTAGTTATTTCATGACATTAAATTTTCTATTTAACTTAAAACCCTTGCAATATTTTTTTATTAAATACAGTCTTTATATAGATATATATATGTGTGTGAATATATATATATATACTGAGAGGTTTTAATAACTTTTTCAGTATAGTTATTTTAACAGCTGTTTAGAAAGATTTATATGGGCACATATTGCGCGTGTTCCTTATTTAATTTATTCTAATGTTTTTTATTTAGCTTTTAGATTATTTTCAATATGTATTTTGGCTTTATAACCGCTTTTTTATAATGATAAATTTTATAGACCGAGATAGTCTGGTTGTTGATTTTAGAATACCAGAGCCAAACACTCTACAGCGCGTCATAACTTTAAAAAAAAATTTTTTACAATTCCCTGCTTTTTCTTGAACTTTGTTTTCAAGTTTTCTATTTATACACGTTTTGGATATTTCTAATGTTTGTCTATTTATTTTAATTCACTTTTTTTTACTTAATTTACTTTTTTTTCTATGACATACATTATTTAAATCACATAATACTTTTGATTATATTTTTGATATTATTCTGATGATATTAAATCATATAATATGAATGATTTTATACTTTTTTTAATTTCAACTTTGAATTTTCTTCATTTTTAATTTAACATAAATTCTAAATTTTTCTATCTATCTATCTATCTATCTATCTATCTATCTATCTATCTATCTATCTATCTATCTATCTATCTATCTATCTTATCTATCTATCTATTCATCTATCTATCATCTATCTATCTATCCATCCACTATATCCATCCATCCATCATCCATCCATCCATCTATCCATCTATCTATCTTATCTATTCATTCATCTATTCATTCATCTATCTATCTATCTATCTATCTATCTATCTATCTATCTATCTATCTATCTATCTATCTATCTATCTATATATATATATATATATATATGTATATATATTATATATATATATATATATATGTGTGTGTGTGGCTTTGTAGAAGAAACACCCAATCATAGAGGGCGCTGTCTCTGCTACTGAAGGAAGCACGCTCTCAAAGGAGAGTCGACTGGAGTCATCAAAACAGGGAAGACGCCCTTGATGTTGTCTCGTAGCCATAAAGATGATTTGTGATTTTAGACGATAATTATTATTATTTTTTTAAATATTATTGTAAAATGTCTCGTCTAGTGTGTGCAATAACTGTAAATGTGAAACGTCAATATTAAATGCTCTAATATTC
>BMAW01120610.1:0-31812 GCA_019974015.1 Nephila pilipes | reverse complement strand
TAAATGAGCCCTTTTTCGAAGAATCAAATTTCTCCTTTGTGGTGCTTATTACCCTCGTTGAGAAACACTACTCTACACGATTCCTTCAAAAATAAATTCAAGATGGAATACGGAATCCGTTCTAAATTGATTGTTAAGTTCACCTCGTATCATTTGAAAACGACGTAAGTTAAGTGGAGTTTTCTTGGAAATAAGAATATTTTCTTTAGTAAATGTTACTATAAAAAGGCTCAAGAAAGCACTTCCTTTTAACCAAAAACTGTTAGAGTATTAAAATAAAAGTCAGGGTTCTTATTTAATTTATAACTAGATTTATATTTTTCAGATATTAATATTATTAATTAGGTCGTATATATTAGGTATTATTATTAATATTATTATTAATGTTAAGGAATTACAACCAAAAACTTTAAAACTAAGGTAAGGTACTTTAAGCCAAAACATTTGCAAAAACAAATGATTCAAATATGAATGCCAAATTTTTCGCCGTACATATATTTTGAGGAATGGAAGTAAAAATGAAATGAATTTTAAAGACAAATATTTACTCTATTTTTGAGAGGAAACAAATGGCTTTAATTTCCCATAATATAGTTTCTTAAATCGTGACAAACTTTCAAAAAAAATTTGGACACTGTCAAACTGCTTTAAATTAGCATTGTAAATATAAGTTTTTACTATTACAGCAATACCATCATGTCGCACAATTTACATAACAAGATTTAAGTAATGATTTTGTATTTTAAGAGAACAATTATTTAACAATTTTGTTGATTTCCAATGAAACATTTAATTTAATGGAAGAGAAGTCATTCTTATAAAATTAAACACTATTTGGGGAGATATCGTGATGTATCAAAGATAATATACTCATATATATGTGCGATGGGTTTATTATATTTTGATTTTCAAAGTATGCAACAAAATCAGTTATTAAAAATGTATTGTGTTTCCCTTATAAACTCGGTATACTTTAAGTTTTGATATCAAGAAAAGCTATACAAAAATTTAATAGAAATGTTTACTAAGTAGCCTTTTTTTCTGATCTCTTATTCGTAAATATTACAAGATTACTTTCGAATTTTCACAAATATTTAGCTCAAAATAACAGCAAACGTGTTTAATTTTGAGCCCCTTAATAATTACTTTGTTAAGTTTCTCCAATTAACTGAAACTTTTGTAATGAGATTTTTTAATTATTATCTAGTTATAGCTATGTACCTTTCTTTCTCAATCATTTTTTTTCTCTCTCTCTCTGTTTCTACTTCTGCATTTCCTCTAATGATAAGTTTATATAAATTATAAAAAAAAATTAATTTTTTAGCGAATTTCTTTTGTATTTCCTTAACTTTAATTACAATGATTATTAATAGTTTCCTTTTTATTTTGCAGTTTTCAAATTTACACTTGAAATATAAATTTCGAACAAGGAAATTATTACAATGATTTTTTTTTCATCTCATTTAATATCTAACAATCACGAAAAGATAACTATACAATCGCTGAAATTCTCACGGCGTAAGAATTTAAATTGTCTAATAGTTTTAAATATATTCAGTTTTAAAATGTAATTAACATTAATAATTACACGTTAAATCTATCTAGTATAACTTTTAATCCAGTATATGTATCAACGAATGCATTAAAAAGTTTTCAAATAGAAAAAATTAAAAATTCATTATGAGTTTACTAATGAAATAAAATTAATTTATTTAAAATAAAATGTTCGTTTGATAAATTTAAAACTATTAAAAGAACTTAAAAACATAAGTCTCTTTTAAACTATCCAATTCATTATCGTGTCGAAATAAAACAATATAAAATCATAAGACTTTACATCTAGATCTTATTATTCAAAGCGTCACCTTACAAAATAAACCTTCACTTCCCTTGAATATTAAGCAGAAGAGAGTATATGATACTTTAGAATCTTTCCCAATCCCAAAATGTTTCTTTTAAACAGTTCGTGAAAACAAAAAGGACATTATCGGATTCAGACAAAAAAAATATCAGTGTACCTCCAGGCGAAAAGATCCGATTAAACTAGAAATAAAGCCCCTATCAAACAAAAGAAGATAAAAAACAGAGTAGACTAGACGATGTTAAATTAGTGGAATTCTTCTCCCCACCCAATCATCGTGCTTCGTTTAGTTCACCAACAGGAGGGAACCTACCAACAATAAATGGAGTTTTAGCACTTGAGCAGGCCTAACCGCCATTTTTTTGCTTCAAGGGAGCTTTTTCGATAATTCTGCTTTCTATTTTCCTCCTCTTTTGTTTTGGAGTCTTAAGTTTGGCTTTTTGTTACCATTAAGGTCCATTTGCGTCTTTGGATCATTTATTTCAAATTACGAAATGTCCAAAGTAAGCGTTGCGTTTGTCTGTGAAGCTTTTGAAATGGAATTGTAGCGATGATCGGGATAGTATATCGAAATCGTTTGGGGGTGAGGGGAGATTTAAGAGAAAAATAACATAATTTCTTTAGAAATTAGACACCATCTGTAAAATGCGCTCGAAATTTTTACTATATACCTGGTAATAAAATTCGCAAAGTTCCATTAAAACTTTAAATTTATGTAGCTTAATATTTTTTGTCCTTCAAAAATATCCAATTAGTTAGACAATTTATGCGATGATATCTCCCTATACAAGAAACTTTAGTACATTCTAAGTTTTTTTTTTAAAGACATAAATTAGACATGATCTCGTGAAAGGATCATGAAATCTGCATCACATTTTCATTAAATTTTATACTTCAAAATATGTTTCAAGTATAACTTTAATTGGTTATTTTTCCTCAATAATTGCAATTGCGAAATAATTTTAATTAAAAGCGACTATTTTAATTTTGTCTTATATAATTACAATTGCTTTTTTACATTGTGATTCCGATTTCTATAATCGCATCACTAGAAAAACAATAAGTAAGTTGACAGTAATTAATAGGTGCCATATTTTGACAAATAGAATAATTTTAGAACTAATAGTTCATATCTATAAACTTTTAATTCATAGATGAAGATTTTGTATGGATATGAAAATAATTTCGAAGCTTTTTAAATAGTTCTGATATCATACATGCATGTACTTCTGCATATGAAGTAAATGATAATGTTTTTCAAATAAATTTGTGCGGGAATGAGAAAGAGACAAATATGTCGTCATATCTTGCAATAATCTTATAGTCCAGAAAAAAATATTTCGTTCAATTTATCAATGATAATTATTCAAACAAATATGGAAAAATATAATTATTCTTCTTAAAGTTGTTTAAGCCTTACATTTTCGAACATATGTCCAAAACTTGGAGACCATTTTCAGTTTGAAAAATATTCCCAATATTCATTTCAGTTCGTGTAGTTTTGATATATGTATCGCATTATGTACATACATATATAACATACAACGTAATAAAATTCATAAATATTTCCCTGTATCGCATTATATACATATATAACATGCAACGTCATAAAATTCATAAATATCTTCCACAAATACATTATTTTTTTTATTTTATCATGCAAGGCAAATAAAATTCAATATATCTTTATAAATAGGGATAAATGTCACAAAAAACGCGTTTTTATACCGAAGAAATTGCTTAATAAATAGAAAAAGGGAATATGCTTCATTCTATATGATACGTAAATTTATATATTTTTATACATGTGTCTTTCAGAATGTAATACAGTAAAGCCTCGTTAAGTCGAATGAATTTGGACCAGAACTGGTTCGAGATATCGAAATCTGGGTTAACCAAAAAAATGGGGGGGAGGAAATTAAATAAATAAAACATTCAAAATCCCCTTTATATTCAACAGAAAGAATCATATTTATCGAATATAAAGACGGCTAATTTGTGAACATCAGAAAGGCGTTTAAAATTATCTTATTGTATTTTTCATTTAAACAATGTAACACCTTATCCCCTTTGTTACTAGTGATAAAAAGTATAGCTAAGATTTTGATGACTGTGTACAAAATATTTGTGAACTCACTTTCCTTTCATACATTCATAGCTGTCATATTTCAGTAAAACTTTTTTTTTACTATACACATGGTTGAGATAAATAAATGTTATTAAGGAAATTTGCAGAACAGTTCTCAAATTAAAACAAGATCTACGAAAAGAACAATCCAAGTTATCCGAAGATTCGAGAAAAAGTATTCTAACTTAACGAAGTTCTACTACATTAATTTTGAAGCCTTTTTTTAAATTTCCAAATTTTCTTTAAATTTGATTTCTATTCATTACTATTAGACGAAGATAATTTAAGAATAAGATTTGATTTATCTTTAGTCACGAAATAATAAAAGTCACTTATTGTATATAAAATGTGAAATTATCGTTGTTCATGCGAGTATGGTGATGTCAAAAAATACTTATAGTAGCTTTGATACACATCATCAAACTTTTCCAAAAACTAACTTATGAACTTAAGACGTGTTAGAGGAGCTAGATTTATCTCGGCAACTGAAAAAGCACACAATTTTCGAATAGCTATATTTCCTAGAAATTAAAATGAATTACTTTGATGTTTTTATACATGCTTTATAAAGGAACATGATTTTTTTAAAACATGTAAAATAATTAAAATATATTCCTAATTTTTGATATCACGAACTCATGTATGTAAAAGAAATTTGATTAGGCTTTACTGCGCGCAAGATAATTTGCACAAAAATGATTCTAATGTTTTGCAGAACGTTGATTTATAAAATCAAATATACCTTTCTTAATGAATATCTATTTCAAATAAAATAGAGGTTTTATAAATATTTTTAAGAAATAAAACGTTTCAAAATTTTAAAATTTTTTAAAAAAATTAGAAATTTCTTGCATTTTTAAAACAATTATCATATATATGACACTAAATTTAGATATAGATTATAGAATTTATTATACTTAATATACCTACAAATTTGATTGTCTAAGTATAATAGCTTTTAATAAACTCTGAAAGCAAATGAAAAAAAAACTTAACTTAGAAAAAGGCATTTAAAAATTTAACATTCAATTATAAAATTAAATTTTGAGACTTGAGTATTAAAATACTTCAGGATTATATAATTTCCCTTTTGTTTTCTCCGACAACTTTTTTTTTTAATTTTTTATTTTTGTTGTTTGTTTTGTTTTGCTTTGAGAGCCTCAAAAAGGATTTCACGTTCCTTTTTTTAAAAATGGTTTACATTATAAGTTTACCATCTCCTACCAGTGTTAAGCTTACATTTCAAAATATTTTTATGTCAAATTCCTCTAAAATAACAGTATTTGACGTTTCTCGTTGTGTTGTTTCTGCCAGATTTGAGGTAATCTCTAAAAATTGAAGACCAAAAACAATCGACTTTGTGCAAAAAGTTCCTAAATTAACAAATATAGACTGTTATTTTGGTTATTTATTTTGTCAAGCTGCCTAATATTTCATTCCAATGTTTAAAAAAATTTAATGTGGCTTATTAAGCAGGATTAACCGAAGCACACACACACACAATGAATTTAAAAATACATGGGGTTGGCATTTTTATTTAAATGCTGGTTTTACGAAAACGTAAGGTGCAATTGTTTGAATAACTTTTGAAGGATTTTGAGTATCGTCAAATGGTTGGTACGAAAATGTTCAGTATAAAACAACAAATAACATATTTTTTTCAGAAAGATCAAAAGACTTCATGATTAACATTCCTGAGACCGCTTAAATTGAATTGTTTTCTTTTATTTTTTTATCTTAAATAGTAAAAACATATAATCTTCGTAATTTTAATTTATATGAAATAAAAATTTCGTAAGAATAACTGTGATTTTAAATTTGTAGAAAAATAAATATTAAACTAACTAGTGGTTACAATTTTCATAAACTTATTCAAAAACAAATATTTTTAAATGATAGAAATATTTAAAAAAATTTAAATCAAATAAATAATTTACTAATTTTTACCTAACTTTTCAACTTTTAATCAAATCTAAAATCAACTTGATTAACGTTTGATATCATTTTCCAATAATTATTCTTTGAAAAATAAATTTATAACTTTTTGTCTTATTCGAGTGAGATTATGCGTGTGTTCTTAATTTTAAACTAAAATAAAGTCGTGATACCACGAGCATATGAGAAATTCTTCACATTGATAAGTCAATCCCATTATCTATAATGCTTTACCCATCTAAAAATTCTCGCTGTGCCTTAACTTACAAATAATGATCCCTACATATTCGAAAATTAGTGAAACGGACAGAGCTTCCCTGAGGCTTGGATAACGTCACTGAACTTCGTACATATTGGCTCTAGATCTTCTTTATATTTCGCAGACATTCGTGGTGACAAAGTTGTTATTGAATTTTCCAGACATTTTACTACGTCATTGCTGAGAACTTTATCTGCAAGAGGTTATGGTTTATGAATTTTAGATGGTATTGTACTCTTATCTTGTTTAATTGATATAGTCTGTTACTAGGTTATTTATATTGATCTTTAGTATTTTTGTCCTTCTGATTCTTTTGAAACATTATAATAAAATATTATTGACTCTTTTGGTTATATTTATTTAGGTAGGAAATGATAAGATAATAATGTTTTTAATGATACAATCGAAATAAATGCTGTTAATTTCTACCTTTTTGTTCACGACATTTGTCGAATTACATTTATACATTAAATGCTGCATTTCCAATAGATTAATTTAACTGCATACAAGAGGGTTTTTTTTAATTCATTCGATGGCACATGATATTCATTATTTATTTAATTCATAAAATCTTCTAAATTGTATATTTTTTGAACTGGGTTATTTTAAATGCATTTTGCTCATATTGTTTAGTTTCAAAATATTGGTGCGGTCTTCCTGGATATCCAAAAAGCCTTTGACCGAGTCTGGCATACAGGTTTAATTTTCAAAATGATCAACTACAACGCCCCTGCATATCTCGTAAAAATAATAAACTCATATCTACGCAATAGAAGCTTTCAAGTCACCGTTAATGAACAACTATCAAATCTAAGAAAAGTTGAAGCTGTAGTCCCGCAAGGAGGAATCCTCTCAACCACCTTGTTCAATTACTACGTGAACGACATCCCTAAACACCAAAATACAAAAATATGCATGTATGCAGATGACACTGCGATACTAGCAAGACACTACTTTTCACCAAAAATAGGTCAAGCACTAAACGAACACCTACAGAAACTAGAAGCATGGTACTCTACTTGGAAAATAGCCCTGAACGTTTCCAAGACAGAGGCCGTCTTCTTCTCCAGAAACTACAGAAAAATAGAACCAGACATTTTTCTGGAAAACAAAAATATACCCTGGTCTCTAGACACCAAATATCTTGGTGTAACGTTGGATAAAAAACTCACTTTTAAACAACACGTTCTACGAATTAAAAAGCAGTATAATTCTGCAGTAAATAATATTTTCCCCCTTATTTCGCGTAAATCTACATTAAGTAGACGTAATAAATTGCTTATCTACACCCTGATACTAAGACCTATCCTGACCTATGCTAGCCTAGTCTGGTCGCATTGTGCTGACACAACACTGGAATTATTAGAAAAATCCCAAAATTCCACCATTAGAATGATAGTAAGAGCACACTGGTACATGAGAAACACAGACATCAGATACTCAATTAAACTTCCAACGCTTAAAAACTTCATTAAAAAATTATCAGGAAATTTCTACCAAAAAATTGATACCTCGAGCAATAAAACCATTCAAGAAATAGAAAAGTACACCCCACTCAGAAACAACCCACAACTACACAGACCACGAGAAATTTTAATTCTTTAATTTCACTTACATTACAAAAACACTGGTAACACAAGCACACTCCTCACAAAATCTCGCCCCTATGCACCCACCTATATATACAGAATTAACACACCACACCATCGACCAATCACAGAGCGCGTTCTCACTGCGACCAGACTGAACAAGTAAGCAGGAATCCAATAGAGTACTGCTGCAATATCCTAAGCCTAAACTCATGAATTTCAACCATCTTCTCTTTTGGATTAATTTTAACAACACTAGTATTCACCTAGTGATATTCTAATATTAATAATATATATTCAGCATATTTTTCAAAATTAATTTCATATTTTCCAAAAAGCTATTGCACTGTAATTTTATTTTATTATCTTAATATCTAAATCTTAACTTCTGGGCAAGTGTAAAACCAAAATTCAGTCTCACCTCAAATAATAGCCAATTCACAGGGGATTAAAGCCCGAGAGGGTTATGTTCCCCGACAAAAATAGTCGATGATGATGATTGTTTAGTTACGTTATGATATGGATTAGCTAAACAAACAAATAATTATAAATTTGTTTTTATTAAATAATTTATATTTTAAAAAATGCAAGATTAATTCACTATAAATTTCATTAGGGCCTAAATAGGTGAATTTTAGTTCTTTCCCGAGTGTATGCTTTGTAGGATATAAAAAACAAAAATAAAAAGTTTCTGAAGTTTGTAGAAAATTAAATAAAATGGCGTTTTTTTCTTATCAAATCTCTCATGTGCATATCAAAATAAATTGATGAATTATTTGAAATATTAATTATTTATTTATTAAAATAAAAAATAATAATGTTTTTTTTTTTTAAATTTCGTTATCCGATTTATATCTCTCATAATAATTAAAATTAAAAAAAAAAAAAAACTTTGGCTCTTGAGTTGTTTCATATATTGTCAAATAATTCTTAAAATATAAAATAAATATTAAAATGCTGAATCAATCTTAAGTTTTCTGGTTAAACGGAAATCTTGAACAAACATTCTTAATTATAGGGAACAGTGGTATATAGATTTCATAATAATGTTGATAGACACTCTACAAACAATAAATATGTAGTTTCTTTTAATAACCATGTAGACATTTACAGAGTTAATTGTTTCTATATTTCATGTGTCTTAATTATTAATTGAGGTATCTATAGATATTTCAACAATATATATATATATATATATATATATATATATGCGTGCGTGTGTGCGTGTGGGAATTTAAAAATTGGTTTGGATATTAATAAGGCATTCCAAATGTGTGATTGAAATGATAACACCTATGCTCATTTAAGAATACTTATCCATTTTGCGAGAGAGAGAGAGGCAATAAATATTCATCATAAAATATATGAGGGAAGAAGCGTAGCTCCTCTTCCTCAGTTACAACGGAAGAGCGCAGGAGAAAGTGAATTTTCGACATGCATGCTAATTTATAATAGATATTTCTTGGGATTTCTACAGAGCACGTGTTAACTCACGAGGTATAAGATGAAGAGATTCTGAGGGATACCTCTGGCATCCATCAGTCTGGTAGGGATTTTTTCTGACAGATTTACGATGATGTACTAGCTGATTTTACCGGTGGGTGATCCCAAAAATTAAATATATAATAATATATATCAAAATATCATCATTTATATATATATATATATATATATATCAAAATGGAGTCGCAAAATTATGATTATCAAAATTATAATTAAAAGCAATAAAAAAAACCTCTTGATTCAAACAATTTTTGGAATATAAAAAAAAAATTTGAACTGCATTTATCTACTTATCAGATTATCGTAATTTCCTCACAAGTTCGAAAAGAAAAAACAAAGAGTTTGACAAATTTCCCTATGAAAAGCTAGTTTAAAAATCATCTAGAAACCACAAAAAAATAGTCTTTTGGGAATGTATGAACGATTTAACTCGTAAATACTTCCATTTCCTACCCTTCTCTGTCTTTTTTTTTAATTATCTTCCTTTTACTCTGAACTTTTTCTCAAAGTTAGTTCGTTTGCTTGCCAAGTCAAACCTCACTCTCATAAAATTAATTCGCTGTCGAACTCCAAATCTTTAGTTTTAGTTAATCAAATTATTCTTTTACCTTTTCTTTTCCAAGTTTTTTTCAGGCCCGACTACCTCTTACAAATCTATACTTAAGTAAAAAGGGTTCGAGATAAAATGATGGAATTAAAAAAAAAAAAGTACGATGGAGTATTCTAACGTGAGCCTGACCGTTACAAATAGAGGAAGAATTGCATTCGAAAAGATAAAAAATAAATAAATAAAATAAAATAAACAAAAAGAACAAAGACTACAAAAAATCAAAATAAAAACGAAAGTACTTTACTCTCAGGCATGATGTTGGCACTTATAGAACTAATTCACTGAAATTGAATTGCTGTTTAGCCCCAGTTCAAAAAGCATTCAGTTCGAAATACGTAGCGCCATCTGTTGAGAGTAAGGAAACTTATAAAACTTGTCACAGCAACAAACTTAAGATATTTATAAAATCGCCCTCTTCTAAAGCCTGGCAGAGAAACAAATATCTTTATTTTTGTAGCATTGTATTTCATTTCAGAACTGAGAAATGCAAAAAAGTAGAAAAGGAATGAAAACCATTTAATAATTATTTACTTTCGTTTTTTGAGTTACTCATTAATAAATATCGTGTTTAGATCTTTTATTTTAATGTTACGAAATGCAGTACAGGATTGGATTAAATAATTAATATATTAATTAAAAAATGAATAGAATTTCAAAAAAATACATTTCTGTAAATAAAAGTTCGGTTTAATTCTCTTAAAAATAAAATAAGTTTCATTTTCAAAATTGGTACTTATATGTATGCTGTTAGTATATATATATATATATATATATATATATATATATATATATATATATATATATATATATATTTAATATATATATTAAAATGGTAGTTGCGTTACAAATGAAGATGTAAAAATAAGTATTAAATTTAACAACAAATTAAATCTGCTGAAAGAGAAATAAGAATATCTTTAATAATTGTATTTGGTAAATGAGCTATATTCATGTAAAAGCTATGCTGCTATTTGGTAAATGAGCTATATTCATGTAAAAAAAAATTCCTGATGATAAAATACATATGTGATTTGATATTCTGAAATTTATTTTTCAAGAGGCATAGGAGAGTAAATTCCATAATTTATAACTTGAGAAAAGCGAAAGTAATTTAAAAAGTAGTGATAGAAATTTTTTATGAAAGTTCCTCTAACTAAAAACTTCAAAAACCTACTTTTCTTCGACTTAAGGGTGAATACCACAAAGCGGATCTCATATATCAAAACTGCATTCCAAAATGAATTGGCCAATGTTATAAAGAAGCTCATACATGCATGTAAATTGCAAAACTCAGATGATTTACAAACGTTACCCAACTTTACACCAAGACCAATATCTTCTCCATATAAGAGGAGAAATGTAAAAATTAAAATCCAACACAACTCTAAAATCATTAATATAAATCAATGTCTAAACTGAGTAAACATCGTTATTAATCGTAAATTTAAAGACAAGTTTACTAAGCTCTGTTGAGTCCCGATTTCTCTACTCTCGTCTTATAGTACCATCGCTAAAAAAAATTAAAGTTCAGTCAATAATCAAAAGACTAATTTTATTTCAATTTTATTATTCTCTTGATTAATTAATCAAAACTCAAGGTATATATTGTACCTATTAGAGCAAGCTCTCACGCATCCTCAACTAAAAAGTATCCCACATTACTTACTTGTGTTTGAATACTTCTAAAGGTGGGTGTGATGTGACGATGGAGGTTAAGTACACGGGTGTGATGTGATGGTGGAGGGTTCGAGTTAGGTACGATGTGATGGTGGAGGTTACTTACACCAATGTTATCCTCGTCGTCTTACTAAAACTATAAATTACGAGATTTCATTGCCCATAGCGTTTGTGTAGCACTTCTAGAATTGTATTAAGGAATGTACTAGCAAAACTAGAAAACAACTAACAAACATTATAATTTTTAGAACCCTGTTTTCTCGTAACGTATTACACAGCATCAATTGATAAATTAAAAAAATGAGCTTAAATGTTATATTTCTTACTCCCATTATGGCATTAAAAGAAATTTTAACTATACACAACATTTTTTTTTTGTTCAAATGTAACATTGCAACCAGATCATTGCACATTTTAATGAATTAGTTTCCAGAAAAACAACATTTTAAAGTGATAAAAACTCAAACAACTTTAATACTGTCAACTCCAAATATATAATAAATACAATATCCAATAATGCTGCGATAAAATGGAGACTTACAAATTGTGTCTACATTGGGTTTGTAAAATCATTCTTTGGCAAGTGTTTTACTTTGATAATTGAACTATTTATAATTTACTGACAATGCAAGTCCCAAAAATGTCTCCCTATTAACTTTGAAATGTGTTACTGAGTTTAAAAGACCACTTTTAAACTATGAGTGAGTAGAGATCGTTATTGATAATTACTGCAGCTACAAAAGCTGGCGACTTCATACATTAACGTTGCGCTTAATTAAATATAAAAGGAATAAACATACCCGAAACAGTTCCACAAAATTAATCCAAAAATAGAAATTTTACTTATTTTTAATAAAACTTCTAAAAATGCATTCCTTTTCAAGCGACACAGATATTCTGTGTCGTGTTTTTCATCCAATTAACATTCTTTTTCGAAATTCTTCTCTTCAAATCAGAAAAGACTCTTATTTGAGTCAAAAATATTCGGTTTAGAATTGTTAGGAGATATTAAATAAAGAATTTACCGTTTCGCAAGCTGAATGAACTTTAAGAAACTAGTTAAATTTCATGCATAAAAGAGGAAATCTTGGAATATTTAAGAAAATGTCGATGAAGGGTAATGTGCTTCGAAACCAATAATATTCTTCAAAGAGGGGATGAAAAATTAAACATATTTGAAAATGGAGTAGCCACATTATTTCGAAATAATAAAATAGAAGAGCGCAAAATTATTATTTGGATTGATTTTAATCACCATTTTATAGTAAAAAACTGTGCATGATAACAAAAAGGCGATAGCTTCAAAACGGAGATAGATCTTACTTATAAATTAGAGTGAATATTAAGGATGTGTGACACCGGAAATAAAACTTCATTAATCAGACAACCACACCATGTCATGTCAGAACATTTAGACTGAGTTTTTTTAAACTTGCAACAATTTCCACTTACCAAGAAAATTCTTGTAATAGGATCAGGATTCACACTCGCGGCCCTTCGGCTCTGAACTCCTGAATTTTTCTTTTCTCTAACACTATTCTTAAGATTACATCAATATATATTTGAGAAATTAATCATCAAAATATATATTTTTGAAAAAACTAAAAGGTTTATTTATCAGTCTTCTCAGTTAACTGACTAAAATTTCATTTACTTTTTTAATCCACATCGTTTGGTAATTGTAATTAATTTAAATATAGAGATAAATTGCATTTTCAAAGATATAATGTTATTTTATTTAATTTAATTTATCTTACATGCAACAAATTTTCAGAACACATATCATTTTATCAATATCTTTCCCCGGTCCTGATATCCGAAATTGAATTCAGATATAATTACATTGAATAATGTTCCACTTCCCATAACATCTAATTACGATTTCTCCTAAAATGCAATTACCATTCAAGAACATGTAGTATTTTTATAACTAAGCTGGTATATTTTCTTTTACTGAAAGTAAGAAAAATATAGAATCTATTATCATTTGCATAAATATATTACGGTTTCAATACATTTATATAGTAAGACCATAATGCAGTTCGGTAACGATTAAACCATTTCATGCTCTGCTATCAATAGCATTTAATTAAGATACTGCCAACAACGAATCCACTATTCAGGTGCATAAACTCCGCTTCAAATAAACTAATGCTTTTTTATGCAATTTTACCAGAAAAAAAGGAAAATCTTCATTGCTGCTATAACTAAACTAATATTGTTTCCTTGTGCTCAAATTCCATCTGAATTAAACAAGTGTCTTACATTATTGTATACCTTAATATACTACAGGTGTTTGGATTTCATCAAAGACTGTAATCCAAACATTTCTACCTGATTATAATACGCAGACTCTTAATCACGCACACACATACCCGCACAAAACATTTATCATCTCTGTATTATCGATAGTAAACTTTGCACTAAATTAAACTCAGGGCTAACGTACTAAATGATTCTGTGTTATAGGTTCAGATTTTAATGGCTTTGTAATGTTGATAATGTGGTATTTAGACGTGAAAACGTGTGTATATGCCCTCTACTTTCATAATTCAATATAGACGTCTAATAGTTTGTCTAGAGCTTATGCCATTAATGATGGGAATATTTGCCATTTATCTCGGCAATTACTATCTGCGTCTGAGTTTCACAGATTAGTTAGGAGCGCTTTGAGTTGTATGCTTATAAGTAGTTAGAATATGTTATCATCTGTAATAATTCGTTTGAGCTCAGTAATTTGATTTCTTGAACATAGAAATGGCAAGATTTAGAAGCAAAAATGACGTCTTATGACTGTTAAATATTATGTATCAGGTATTTAATAATTCTGAATAATAAATATATCTCTTGATGATAAAAACTTATTTAAAGTATTTCAATGATTTGTTAACATATTACTTTAACCAATAAATTAATTTGATTAAAATGATTAAATGTTTTCCATCACATCTAAGCAGAAAATTCCTATGTTAATATGATGTATTTTTAATTATAACATGAAAAATAATATCATTTGTCTTATTGCTAGTTCAAAAATAAATTTATTTAATTTGCCAATTTAATAAGGAAGAGCTCGAAATTAATTTAAGAGAAAATACTTACGGGATTCTGCTATGAATATGTGTGTGTGTGTGTGTGTATATTATTGTGTGTGTGTGTGTGTGTGTGTGTGTGTGTGGTATTGTGTGGTGAAACTACTTTGAAGAACATTCCACCATATACGCTTTTATCACAAATTACAAGTATAATAAGTAGAAACTTTGCAAATTTAGGACCTAAGCAATATTATTTGTATAAACTTGTTTATATATTTTTGAATTAATAACTGACTTATTATAATATATATTTAAGTAAGAATAATGTCTTATTTATTTAGGAATTTCCTCTATAGACTGGCAAATCATCTATAATACACAACAGTAATTCAAAGAAAAACCGTTATAACTAATTATTTTGCTTGTTGTTGCAAAACTATCCACCCCTTCTTCTTATATGATTTCTTTTCTTCCCTCTCTTTCATGCTATTTTTTTTACTCCCATGCATAGATTTCTTAGTTAAGTGCTGCACTAATTTTGTGTAATTTTGATCATTGACTCAAATAGCTTTTTACTTTAGTCTATGTTGCGTTGAGAGATATGGTATATAGAGGATGTGTTAATTCACCAGATTGTTTCTGCTTCCTTTTTGGTAATTATACAATAAAAAAAACAACAAAGAAACGTATTCAATTTCGGGGGAAATGTACATTTTGCTTACTAAGCTATAAAATTGTGGGATTAAGAGAAATCTTTTGCCTTGAGAAACCTTGTTCTATTTGTGTAGGACGCTTACTATAATCATTTCATTTAAGTTCGGTATACTAATGGTTTGGAGAGAGTATAAAATTCATGTTAATGACTGCTATTTTGTACATGCAATGGTGGAAGGTGTCATATTTAAAGAATAAAAATGATGAAGTTTATTCAAAAATTCCATCTACCATACGTCCTGTCGTTCAAGAAAAAGATAATACAGTTCTGTCCCCTAAAGATCCACAGAAGATTTGATGATTTCGAAATATTACGTCCATGTGGAAGTGATTATATTGATGATGATAATATGTATGACCATGGTAAAGAAGAACCTAACCTTTTTTACTCTTTCTGTTAATTGATTCAGTCAGAGAGTTATATTTCCTTATGGGATCCACACATCTTTTAAATTTCAAATTGAAGAAAAAAAAACTCGTTGGGTGTTGGAACGTAATTTCTTTGGTTTAGGAGCAGAGAATTATTTATTCTTTTTTTTCTCTCAAGATGATAAATTTGTGTATTAAAGAGATGATGAAGTATCATGGTAACATTAAATATGAGACTGCAGTAATAGAAATGAATATTATATAACGGAAGCACTACCAAAAAGAAAGTCAAGAAATTCTGAAGTCAAGAAATATTCAAAAGGAATTTTAATAAATCTAAAAATGATTTTGCTTTTATATCTTCATGTAAAATTTGGTCCTGTTTGTTAAAGTACTGCCGAAAGTAATAAAATTTTGAAAATAACTTTTTTGGACAGGTCCCAGGTATAGCTGAAGTAAAGATGAAGGAAGGTGTGTTTGTGGAACATGGCATCAAAAAACTGATGAAAAATGAGAATTTGGAACTCAAGATAAAAACAGTTGATAAAAAAGCATGAAAATATTTCAAACTATTTGTAACCATATTTGTTTTAAGCCGAGGAGACAAACTACAAATTTATTGTAGAAAACATGTTAGAAAATTTCAAGATACTAGGGTATGAGTAAAATGAAATGAAATGTTAATTTTTTTTCATTCTCACCTGGATTGTTTCCCTGAAAATTTACATGCATCAGAGAGATGATAGGTGAAAGATTTTACCAAGACATAAACAGAATGGAAAGTAGGTATCATAGAAGGGAAGTAATATCAACATGAGAGCCGATTATTACTACGTGTTGAAAAGAGAATACAGACGGCAAGTTCATAATAAAAAGCGGAAAAAGTACTTTAGATAGAGTGAAAAAGCTACTATAAGTATCGTAACCCTCTTCTTAACTTATTTATCATTTAAATCACATTAGAGATCTAAAGATCACATTAGAGATGTAAAGTATATGTTTTTATAAGGTAATAAAGTAAAAATAAAAATATCAAAATATTTTAAATTATTTCTCATAAAATATGAAATCATTTTGCAAAAATGCCCTAATTGATTGGAAAAAAAACTAATTTTTGATATCAGCACTGAAATTAATTTAATAATTCATTATTAAAATTAACACAATTTTCAACAAAACCTATGTAATTAGCAGGTCTGCGATGATGCAGTGGTTAGTGTATCGGAGTGCGAAGACAGCAGACCCGAATTCGATACACATAGGTTTCGATTTGGCAGGAAAAGTTATGTCGAAGAATTCCTGAGGTGCAAAAGGCATCCTGATTATGAATAGTAGTAATTGAGATAAAGACAGCTGTCTAGTGAGTCGTGATACTTACTAAAAATAAACAATTTTCAATGTTACGAGCACCATCTCTTGGATTTTCTAAGAACTTACTGAACGACCCTCATCACTACGAGGGTCAGTTAAAAAAATTAGTTGTATTGCTTTAGAATGCAAAACAGGTTAAAAATGTTACTATAACTTTATTTGCATCTTAAAGTTCCATTCAAAATCTAATTTTCAAGTAACTACCTTTATCCTATTTGTCGAGGCGTGGTTCTAATTTTCGATGCCTTCTGCAGAGAAATTCCGTCCAATGCCTGATAACCATTCTTGGGCTCCTACTTTCACCTCGTCATCTGAATGGTATCGTCGCTTTAAAATTTCTTTCTCAGGGGTGCAAAAACATGGGAGTCACAGGGTAAAAGATCTGGGCTATAAGGAGGATGATCCTACACTTGCCACCTAAACCTTTTTCAAAAGTCCGCCCGTTTGTTTTGATACATGTGGTCTTGCATTATCATGAAGGTCCACAACGCCTTTCGACAGTTTACCTGGCAATCTATTTTTAAGTAATTGTCGCAATCGTTTTAATGTTTCACAATTAAGAGATGCTTAATTGGGGCATCCATTGGCGCGAACTCAATATGCACCACAATTTTCTGTCGAAAAACAACGTCATCATCCCTTTTCCCGTTGATGGAACAGCTCGACATTTTGTTCGAGATAGGGAAGTGGAATGTTTCCTCTCGAAGGAGCTGCATTCCGTTTCAGATGAAAAGTGGTGAATCCATGTCTCAACAATTACAATTGTATCCAAAAACTTGTTACTTAAAAACTTGCTTGTTTCTTTCCTTTTGTTAACGTTGCAAAAATGCAAATATACTTTCAAATGGCTTCACTTTATGTTACTCCTTCAATAGACGAGGCACCCATTGAGTTCAAATTTTATGAAATTAAAGGTGATCGGCAACAATTTTATGCACACTTCCATGAGAAATACCCAGTTCAATTAAGATTTCGTCTATTGTTATGTGTCTATTTTCAAGATTGCATTCATTCAAGTTAGCAGTGAATTCAGAATTTGTCGCAGTTGATGGTCTTCCCTCGCGCTCAGCGTCGTCAATATATGTAGGTTCGTTCTCAAACATGTTGCACCACTTCGCGATAGCTTGACATAACATTCCATTTCCACCATACACTTCATGCAACTGCCGATAAGCTTAAGTGCAGTTACATAATTTCGCCCACAAAAAATGAATCATTTCACGCTTTTCCAATTTGGGCATCACTTGCAGCTATCGAGACATATTTACGACTTATTATCAAAAAATTAAAATACCCTTGTAAAACCCGTTACGTCACTCAATAAAGATAATTATCTGAAGTGTTGTCGCACAGTTTCATCAAAATAGCCTTAGACAGAAAATTTTTACGAAGTAGTGCAACTAAATTTTTGAATGACCTACGTCGTATTTCAGAAAAGGAATTTTTAAAAAAAGTGTCGTTTATATTTTATTTACATTCGCAAAACATTGCTTTGCTTCGCTAGTTAGCCAATTAATTGATTTCCATCATATTTCAACAACTGACATTAATTTATGAGTATATGGAGATTTGCTCCATAAAAGGGATTATTTTCACTATAATTAAGAAAGATCATATATAAGGTATTAACTAAATATATGAACTTTTAAACTAAAATAGGAAAAATATTATATGATGCTAGGTGAAAATACATTTTATTTTTAAAAATTAAGTATTATTGTAAATTTGTAAAATTTTTATTTAAATTGACAAACAAGAAACTCAAAAAATTAAGTTTCAATCTTCAGTAAAAGTAATTCAATCATAAAATGAAACTCTAAAGAAAGCCATAAAAAATGCATGGAATTACTTATAAGTTATTTATTCGAATAAATCCATAGGAAAGCTGAATTTTCTTTATATATATCTCGTTAATACATAAGCAAAAATCTAAATAAAAGCACTCAAGTGGAAAAATTACGCCCGTATTGTTAGCTTATGATTTTCAATTTCCCACATCCGATAATTCTTTGAAAGGAAATAAATTATTTTTATCGTCTCTATGGCATGGAATTACGTATCGTTACAAATTTATTTTCTGCTGCTGTTTTGATCAACAAACATTTATTCTAGAAAAGCTATTCCTCCATTATTTGAATTTAAAAATATCTATTTATCTGTAAGAATATATAAGTATAAATGAAAGTTATAGACACAAAAGCATGCAATTAAATAGGAGACTTAATTTTAAAATTCTCGGAAATGTTACAGGCATATAAATATGTTTCTTCCAAAATCAGAACACGTATTATTAATCTTTTTGTAGAGATTGCTGTAGGAAAGTTGAATTAAAAGTCGGTAGTCTCCAAGGAAAAAAAAAAAATTTAATTTCAACAAAAGAAATTTAGATATAAAAATATCCCATTATCTTTACCTCACTATACCTTATTCAACCCAGCCCATTAGTAATCATTTATCATATTTTGTTTAGTCACACATTTAGTAATCATGTACAATCGAATTTTTGAATATTTGCTTTTTCTTTTTATAGTTCGCTTTGCAATTACCATCATAAGTTTAATTAATTTACAATTAAAACAGAAATACATTCCTGCTACAGTTAAAAGATTAAAGATTAATCTTAAAATTATTAAAAATCCCTTTCTTTCAAGTGATATATTTAATATTCTCATTAATTCCTTTATTAAATTTATTTTTACCTTGTATGTGTGTGTGGGAAATTGATACTCTTTTTGAAAGATTTTGATCCCAAAATAACTTGACTCTTGCAGCATCTGATGGCAGGTATCTGAATTAATTTCACTCCCAATAAGCATTTAAGAATAACAATAGTTTAATATTATTTGTTAAGTTCAAACGATTGACATTATAATACCTTATAATATTTACATTTAGATTGCGTAAGTTATATTTGCATTACTAAGTTATATTTAGTTTAATTTTTATCATTTGCTTTTATTTTAATATCCAAACAGGATACTATTGTTTACTTTAATAATTTTTCGTTTACTCTTATTTTAATTTTTAGTTAAATAATTAATTTTTATGGCAAATTATTTGTTTTCTCTTTGTTGTTAGCATTGGCAACGTTTTTGTACTTTTTTAGGTTTTTGCTTTAGTGAATAATATTGCATTACGAATTTTAAGAAGGTATTTTCTTTTTGATAGCAATTGCTTCTATAGATCCTGGGGCTTGGAAGTACGCTCGTTTTAGGCTAATTAATATCCATTACGAATAATTTTACTTTTTCGAGAACTTTTCTGTTCTCACTTTTTGCAGAGATTTCGATGAAATTTTGAATTACTCTAACGTTACCTACAATTGCGTAGCACATTAAAAGCCTCTTATTTATACAACTTATTTCGTTTTGAGGAAGATACACCACAGACAAATTATATAATTCCTGAAATATTTTTTACAGAAAATTTGATTTAAAAAAAGAACAGAATCAATTCTGTTGTAGCATTCAATAAATGAAATACGAATTAATTTCTACTTGTTACATGACACAAATTCAATTCTAAGACAATACACTTTCACTAAATCAATATTCGTACTGCCAATTTATTCAAACACAGGTATTTTTCTTTTTCGTAGTAGGATTTGTATACATTCCACGCACACACAGAAAACAATATACACAATTTATGCAATTTCAGAAAATCCTTTTATGGAGAGTGATTTAATTAAAACACTGTCTAGCGTATCGATTTTGAATATAAAGTACTCAGTCACAAAAACAATGTAACGAATCTAATCTACACAAAAGTTAATTACAAGTTTATAAAAATTTGGCATAAAAATCTTATGCTAACTGGTTAATTGATTCCTAAATTTTTGCTAATATTTAAGAAAAGAATAAAGTAAAATTTTATAATTGAATTATTAAGTTTCAAAATTCCCTCTTTTGCTAATTTTTCCCTTAAAATAATTGAATCTTGAGTAATTATCTTTATTCTAAATCATCTCCTTTTATTTCTCATTTATTTTTCTCCTTATAAAGAAAGGAATTACTTAATAACTGTATTCTTTGTCCTTAAGATAATCTAGCATAAAAAATAATTATTTGGGTAGAGGAATACAGTCTAATTACTTTGCTCATTAACCAAATTCGCAAACAAATGTTTCTAATACCTTGAAATAAGGTATAGGATTAAATTAATGCTCCAAATTGGAGCTTTTAGGCCTAATGGAATCTTTATAATCACTAAGCAGTCAGATCTGGAAGCATTCACACCAAATTTAATAGAATTTGGACGTCGATACAAACGAGTAGTTCAATTAACAAAAAGATGTAATCAAACTCTTTCCCCTAATGAACTTTCCGCTTCTTTTTCTTCCGTTTAGTATAAAACGGTAATTGAAAGAAGACTTCATCACCAGAAAAGAGCTCAAACTAATTCTTTTTTTTTTTTTAATCTCATATATGCCTAGCAAGTCATTAAAAATTTATGCATATCTCTAGTTGAAGTTTCTCAAACAAGTCGACTGATAATGGAAATGCTCCCTCCCCCCTTTCCTCTCCACAAAGGTTCATCAGCACATATATTTTCAACCAAACTTTGATACAGAGTCTCAATTTTCTTTCAAACTAAAAAAAAAAAGAAGTTATTTCAGATTTATGCATTTTAGATATTTTAAGAGGATTAACTTAATAGAACTTATAATTAATAATTAAACTCCAGAAATTATTTAAAAATTGAATAATGACAGAGTTTTGTATTGAAAGTTGGTTAATTAGGAATAAATGTTACAAAAACTTCAACGAGGAAAGAGGTCAGTGGAGGAAAAAAAAATTAGAAAATAAATAGATGTTGATTTTAAAATATATTAAAATATAGGGATTTATTTTGTCATCCGGCAAAATCGATTGCATTCGTTGCCAAATTCCTTGACCGTTATATTCCAATATTATTATGTTTTATTAGTTTTAAAATTATTTAAAATCGCATTGGATTTCTGAACATGTAGTAAAAAGGTTTGATTTCTTTGAATTTTATTTAAATCATTTGGTAATTAAAGTCAAAAAAATTTATAAAATAGATAACTTTAAAAATTAAACTGCTTTTACTGTACCATTGTCATTTAGTTACATTAAAATATGTTAAAAGCCTTAAAGCACTTATTAAAAATGTATTACAATTAACTTTTATCTTTCGAAAAATATTCTGAAGGAGATTGAATAAATTATTTCATATCTCTAATGTGTCATAATATAGATTGAATGCTATAATTATACATTAAAATATCTTATTTCCTTTTTAAATTATTTATACATACCAACTGAATTTACTGAGAAAAGTTTCAATTCTGTTGTCGTGATGGTATTAATATGGTTTTCTTTTGTGCGATAATTAGAGTGTTGAAAAAAAGTAAACTTAATTTTAAAAAAATTAAGTTTAGCTTTTATTAAAAATTTTCATTAATCTCAAGATGCAAAATTAATTTCATAAGGAATTATTTTATTTTATTTATTGCATTTAAAAATAATTTCAAAAATAGATCCGTTAAACAGATTTAATTTGATGAAAAATTTAGGGTAAAATGTACTTTTTTTGCTCTATTCAAAAATTGATACTATTTTAATATACTACTTAACATTCGTATGCTTCTCTGCTCTTTGTACAGAACTCTACATACTTTCCAAATGAATTTTTTTTAAAAAAAATGTTAATATTATAAACAAATATATATTAAAAGAACAAGATGTAATAGAAATGTGTAATAATTTCTCAGTTAATTGAAAACAATTTAATTACATTAAATTACACTTATGAAGTTGAAAAAATTGAATTCTTGTGAACACATTGTTCTACAATCATCTACAAAAAAGTGCAGTAAAGTGCTCCAAAAATCTTAAACTTTCACAACATTGCTTTTCAAACACTATAGTGCTATTCTGTAAAATCTAAATATTCTTCAAACAATCTGTTTGGTTTATATTTAAAAAAAACAGCTGTAAAGAAGTAAAAGAATCACAGTTAAATTTAGATATTTTCATAATTATAAAAAAAAATGTCAATACAAACTAAATAAATTCAAAGACATAATTTTAGCCGGTTGATAGAAGAATAATTTAATACCTTTATATGTTACAGAAATCCAAGATTGAGATTTAAGCATTCGCTTTAATACGAGATATAAAAAAGTTGTGTGATAATTCCTTATTCATGAAAAAAATTGTATACATTATAAAATGTAAGTTACATTAGCTAATGAAGCATAACACATTTCACAAACGTAATTTTATACAAACGAATACAAAACTTGTTTACACGCACGCGATATAGATCTTAACATATGTAGTCATGACGTCACATGAATGTAATCCATTGTCAAAAGTAATCGACTTCCGCTGCAGGAGTAATCATGTTAAGGACTTTAGTGTTGACTTTTATATTAATATTCGAATTGGCCTTTTGTGTTATTATTTTCCAATTTGACACAAAATTCATCTATTTTAAATGTACAGTTTTAAAATCTATAGTATTAAAAGGAATATTTAATATTTCTAGAATTTTTATTAAAATTTTGCCGGATTGATTTCAATCCTGATATGTTGCTCTCGTGGCGAGGAAACCTGATCACGAACCTTAATTAATTTTAATTCAAAGTTCTTAATTTAACGTTTATAGATAGAATATTATGCTTATTTCTTATTTTTCCTAATTAATTTTTGTATTGCGACTATAATTACTGTAAATTTTAGGCTGCTTGTTATCCTATTAAGTTGAACTATCCAAAGAATAACAAACGAACTTTATGTTGTGTTTTCACGCAAAAAAAGGCTAAATAAGAGACCAAATGAAATAAAAATTTTACTTGTAAGATCTATCTGCGTTTGCAGCCAGTGGTGTTACTAAAACCTTTTTTTTTTTTGGACAACAAAATTAATTGAATGTTAAATCAAGATGTGGTAGACAGTAATTATGTGGCCAGTTGATACTCTGATTACTTCCGGCGATATGTTTCAATCAGCTGTATTTCTATAATACCTCAAAAAGTTATACGTAATATAAATAAGTGTTTAAGTGTATTATATTTAATATTTACTTTTTTCATTATATGATAAAGTATCCTTATATTTAAAAAAAAAACATTTCACAAAAATTCTGAAAGCATTTCCTGACGATTTCTGAGGCGTTACATTTTTTTTTCCTATGAACAGATTATTTTTAGGTAATTTATATTTTTTTCCACTGTAGAAGTAATCACTTTAGATTCCTTAGATTTGACTGTTTTTTATATTCTATTTGGCTTGTGTTATTCTTTTTCTGTTATATTTTCTAGCTAGATAAAGATTTTTTTAATTTACCATATGAAGACTGTACTTGTTATTTAACAATGGTTTTTCTGCCAGCCTTTTTTTTAAAAAAGCTTTTTGTAGTTGCAAAATGGTTACATTTGATTCTTTATGCATGAACCATATATTTATATATAACCACGGAAACCTTTATTTTATTGGTTCTGTTTATTGTTTTTACACTCTATTTCATTCGAACGGCTATAGAATTGTAGAAATTTTATTTTATTTTTTTAAAAATTTTTTTATTTTTAATTATTAAAGTTTGTGTTAAATATATTCCCGTTTGCGTGGAGTGGAAGCTAGGAGAGGGGATGCCAGCTCAGGTATGGTCCTCGTCACTTGACCGCGACTCAAAATTACGAGGTTCATCGACAATAGCCCTCATGTTGTTTCGAGTGCGACGTTAATAAAACTAAACCAATATGTTAAATATATATAGTTTTCGTTTATTTAAAATACCATTCTTTCTTATTTTTGAATTGCCAAACTTTCTCCGTCTCGTTGTTATATCTAATTTTTGCAGTAAGTGCTAGGAAATTATAATTTTAAAAAAATTTGCACTACTGTATTTTACAATTATGTAATGCTTCATTCAAAAACATCAATGATGAACTACATTTCTTTTTTCCTTTTTCAAAAATTGAAGATTTGTATTCATTGATATTTTTAAAAATACCCATAATTAAGGATTTCTAATAATTTTGAAAATAATTATCGCTATATACGTAAATAAGAATTTTTATACTTCATCTGAATAGAACTGTCGAACTTCGCAAAATCATTTGCATTATAAAAGTTTCTTTTCTGGATTTTTCAAAATGTGATCATTCTAATTCTTAACAAAACCTAGAACTTTTATATCATTTCCAGAAGGGATGAAAAGACTCTTGAATATTAAAATGGCACTTCGGAATAATTTTCTCTAATTATTATTACTTTTCTAAAATAAATGTCAAAAATTAAACTCTGAACTCTGGAATCTGTTGCTTAAAAACTAAATCAGAAAAAAGTAAATAAAAATATTTTGGATTCCTAATCAAAATAAATCACACACTTAAAACCAAAATCATACAAATTTTATATTCTTTAATTTTTCGTTGAATTCCTTTACAGAAAACTTTTGGCTTGCATATCATTGTTGTGCATTTATTATGTATTTCTGTCAAAGTATTATTTCTTATCAAAAATTTATGTTTACTAGCTGGATCATTAGGTTTTTTTTTTTTTTTTTTAATTCATGCGTTCTTTGCAAGAATGAATTGGAAAAATATAACAATACAGCTTTGAAGCCTAACATATTTTAATGAGAAATAACTCTTACATAATAACTGGAGTAATTTAAAGTGAACAGCAAAGTAGCATCTAAAGGAAGAATGTTAATTTTAATTAATATTTATTCATAGTTAATTGCTATAATAATTTGATTCTTTCATAATTAAATAATAGTTATGAATTTTAGAACAATTTTTTTTCTAGTATATAAATAAAAACTTTATATTTGTTCCTTTGAGTTAAATATTATTATTTATATTCTAATGAGCTATTTTTAGCATTGTGTTAAGTTTGTATTTCAGATTTTTTTGTAAGACAACGTGTTGAAATTAAACATTTCATTAACTGCACATTTACTTCTCGTGAAACTAAATAATATTTAAATATATTTAGGTCATTTTTTTCCAAATTATAACTGAAGTACCCGCTTTTTGAATTGAAAACTGTAACAATCCAGTAATAAACATAGTTTTTTTTTATAGGATCAATATTTAAATAATATTTTGAGTTATTTCAAACGAACTACAAATTAGCCACCAGGATAAGAATTTTAGATTTAAATCAATATTTCTCCATGGTTTATTTTCTTATTATTTACCTATTGTGCTGAACTAAATAATAATTATTAGTTTTAAGAACAGTTTCTTTCCAGTTTGTAAATGACGAATTTAAGTTTCTTAATGTTAACTATTACTGTCTATATTTTATTGCATTTTTTTTCTAGGCATTGAATGAATTTTCTATTTCAAACTTTTTGTACAGATAAATTATTTTTATAGTAATTTTTTTCATGTTTTGAGACTGTAGCAATTTTACATTCGTTTTCATTTATAAAAGCATCCTCTTTAAAACTTACTGAAATTGACGTGTAATTAATTGAGGATTAAATTTTATTTATTTTCTTTCATTTATAAGGAACTCGAAAATTTCTTTAATTAATAAACTGCATGCATTACCCTTATTGGGCTTTAATTCATATTTTTGATTTTACAATTTTATTTACAAAATCTTTCCTTGCTTCTAGTATAATTTGTGGTTCATTTAAAACTACAAAATGTGATTTAAATTACTAAAGTATTAATATCGGTCCTAATTAAAATGAAAAAAAAAAAAAAAAGCTTTATGCTTCGAGGTGGATTAATATACTTTCCCACTTAACCATACGAAGAACGAGCATATCAGTTAGTAATACAATAATTCAACAAAATGTAAATTGTAATATACCTTATCAAATTTCCATCATTTTAAACTATTGAAATAATGAAGTATTGTTTACCAAAATGTAAAACTCATAGTGAAACAATTATACCATTCTAATGCTTTGAAAATGTATTTATTATCTTCTTCGAAATTTCATTGAATGCTATTCGATATGTTTGTTTGGAGCAAAGCCAATTTTCCTCCTGACTTACAGTAATGACAGAGAATTATTTTCCCACGAGAATTTGCAGAATCATTCTTAGAATAAAGTCTTGAAATTGTACTAATTACACATACTCTTAATCGCTAGTTAACATTTTGAATCAATATATCGGTTGTCTTCGTCTATTTTGGTAGCATTACTTTTGTTAGTGGAAATTGCTTTAAATTAAATTTCTGTGTAAAAGATATCCAACTTAATTTAGGATTACATCGCAATATCATACAGAGATTCAACGTAAAGTCAATGAAAATATGTGTTAATAAGTCCTAATAAAAAATACTTTTAAAGCCAATATCTAGCCACTAGTCCTTAAATAGGAAGTCTTGCATTTGCAACAAATGCTTGTTTTTGTTTTACTTCGAATTAATAAATTAAGAAATTGCGTTGAAGAAGAATTTTTTCCTTATTTTTTCACAAATGACTAAAAGCATTCTAGGAAAAGGAGATAAAGTTCTTAATGATTTAGTTCTCTTCTCGCTGTATAAACTGGTTAAAAATTGACTTCCGTTCTCTGTAAAAAGTTTATGGTGCTGCGAACATGTATATACGAGTATGATAGAGCTACGTACGCAGCGAAAATCATTACAATACTTCTGTAAAAGATCAGATCAGGTTTTGAAGCTTGTCCTACAAGCTCAATAGGTAGAGCTCGAAAATAAATATTTTTTTTGAGTCCCGAAAGTGAAATTTTCTTTCCAGGGACACACTAATATATAAATATTTTTCAGAGATTCATTTTAAAAAGTATGAAGACCTTGTTTTAATTGGAGTTGATGAAAAATACTTTTAGAGAAAGTATTTGACAGCTAATCTTTGAATATAAAATCTTAGATTTGCAAAATATATCTGTGTGTATTTTCATTTTCTACAAACTTGAAACAAAATAAATTGCATCAAAGCATCATCTTATTCCCCACTTTTCTTCTCAAGTAGTTAAAAACAAGTTAAAGGAGTTTTTTGTACTAGATAACTTGGTATTCTTAATAGAATAATAAATTGATACAGATTGTATGTATTTAGAGTCGTACTAATATACATTGCATTATTAATTTATGAATAATAGATTCTTTTTTCATTGTTTAAATTTATTATAAAATTATTTCGCTTAGATGTCCTTTTAAGTATTTCAAAAATAATGTCAGATATATTTTTCTTAATTTACATTGTGATTTTTAATTAAATACTGAGATATATTTTTAGCATATTACTTTTAAATGATGAAAAAGAAATAAAAATTAGGCATGACATATTAGAAAAATGCCAATAAAATATAAGATTTATGTGACTCGAAATAATGACAGAGTTTAATGTGCCCTGCTAAAGATTATTGTCTCATTCATTTTATCAGGAAAAAAATGCTTTGGTTCTATTTCTTTCCACTGTGCTTAAGTAATCGAATGCTATCAATTACGTTAAAAGATTAATTAGAATGGAGGAAGGAAACGGCGAATTAAACTTAAAGTAACAAATTTATCTGAAAAAAAAACATATATTATGTAATATAATTGGGAAAAAATCAATCATGCTTTCCGAAAAAATTATAATTTGTAACATATAACGAAGAAATAAGTTAAAAACAATTGATTATTAAGGTAAGAATTTTTTCTTCAAACAATCAAAAAATATATATGGCTTGGCAATAATATCGAATTATAAGATCAGTAAGAAAAAAAATCAAAACAGATGTTCAAATTTTTTTTTTCCGTATTAATGAAAGGAAAGCCTTAGATGAATTATAAATCATTTTAACAGCAGTTACTAAAAAATAAAATCTTGAAGATTTTTGTAGACTAGATTTGCTCATTTTCTAATTCTCAAAAGGTCTAGATTAATATTTCGAATTATTTATTAGCCACCCAAGGAGCTATTGTTCAATCATTTTTCGTGTACCAGATCACTTTCGATTTTTTATCGTTTGCTCCAATTTTAATTATATTTAGCTTAAATATATTAAATTTAATAATTTACTGTTTACTTTAATTTAATTACATTTAGCCTAATTATATTCAATTTAATAAATTATCGTTTGCTTTAATTTTAAAATGGAAAATGTTTACTACTGTCCATTTCTCAATATTTCATCGTTTCCTTTGATTCTTATATTTAATTGAGTAATTTAATAATAATTTTATAAAAAAAAAATGAGGACCTTGGGTAACTAAATCTGTTCTTTGCAAAACTTTGCTCTGGACTTTTTTTTTACTTCAATCTAAAACAATTTTCTGTTAATTATTATCGTTACAATAAAATATCAAAGAGAGAGGATCAAGGTTTCTCGAATTAATTTATCAGTTATATGACAAATGACATTAATCAGTTACATGACAATTTATCAATTACATTTCTATTCTACATGAAAATTATGTAATTACTTTGACGTAATTCTTTATTTATTTTAATAAAATGCCATTTTTAATTACCTTAGTGGCTGATAATAATTGAAATGTCACTTTCATAATGCAAGAAAACCAATTTTGCAAATCACAATTTTTCAGTTCGTATTCTAAATATAAAATTCCACTAGAAAAGACGAAAATAAATAGCTATCATTTTCGTAATATTATATAGTTTGTACCATTCATTACAAGACAAAAGAGATTTGCATGTACAGAAATAATTTTTTTCTATTATTTTGTAAAAAGTTACAGTCATATTCCTTGTTTAAAAGTTTTCTTTTGTTTTGTGCACACAACTTCTGTATTTAAATTCTCAGAATTAAACTCAACGAGAGAAAACGTTTCTTAAAAGGGTTGTCTTTCTTTAATTATATATAACAACATAACTCGATATATAATAACATCCTCACTGTAATTGTCGACACACACACACACATATATATACATAAATTAAGTTTACAATTATTTACTTTGATTGAAATATATTAATTTCCTTATTTAATCTTTCAATTTTTGAATTTCTGTTCGTTGATTATTCTTGGTATATACCTTTAATTATAATGCAATTACTGAAGATGTAGAGGTTGTAACAGTGAAAACAGTTTTAATATACTTTTCCTATTCCAAACTGTTGGACAGTACTTTAATTACATTATTTTCATTTAAATTTTTCTTTAATACTTTTCCCTTGATTTTTGCTGCCTAAGATTGTTTTATTTTTAAATTGTTTGTATTTTAACTTAATTATATTTATATTGAATTAACGGTATATGTAATATTTTTTCAGTATATTTATGGAGTTTTATCCATATAATATTATGTATATTTTTAACTTAAAGTAGTATTTTAAATTTATGATTAATGAGATAATTTACTGATTTTTTAATTAATTCAATTTAATTGTAATCAAAAAGAATTTAATAAGGTTTTAAAGGTTATAAAAGAATTTGTAATTTAGTATTGATTTGTTTACTTTTATAATTATGATATTATTTAGAAAAACATTTTGTGCGTATATATATATTTATCTCTCTCTCTCTCTCTCTGTCTGTCAGTCTCTGTGTGTATGTGTAATTCTTGATATATAGATACTTATATTGGTAAACAAAATTCAGAAATTCGCTTTAGAAATTACTAGTTTTGAAAGCGATAAATCATGATATTTAAGACCAAAATTCGTCTATATCATTATACAGTAATGAAAGTTTGTACTTAAATTGAATAGCTTATATTTTTCTCGTGTTTCTCTCTTTTAAAAAAAATAATGCCTCTTAATAAAAACTTTTAAACTTCAGAAACTTTTTAGGAACGAGATTAATCTAATATAACTATTATTTTTTTAATAAGTTGGCAGATATTTCCCTAAATTTCTATAGAAATAAGCATCCGCTTGCCTTACAGTTTATAAATGAAACCAAATTTCTCATATTTAAGATTTTTCTTTTTGCATTAGAATTTTTATTTTTTACATTTTATTGTTTTAATTATTTTTTTAAATTGAAAAGAAAGTAATTATGAGGAAATATTATGTATAATCGGAAATGTAAAAATGTTGTGGATCTGATAACTAATGAGATTTCAAAGCAATAAATTCAAAAATTTCATTTAGTATTAGTTGATGACAAAAGATGGCGCCATGACACATGAGTTATTTTCACAGCTTTTTTCATGTGCTCCTTTTAAAAATTTATTTTATTAAATAATGAGTATGTAAAAAGATACATTTTTTTTTTACTATAATCCTTTGTAGCATTTTGAAGGTTAAGAAACAATTCATAAAATGTATGAACATTAGAAATAAATATACGAAGAAAAAAATTAAATTTCCGCAACGGCTTAAAATTTTTGTAGAGTTTTGAAGTGGTTTTTTTTTTTTTTTTTTTTGCTGCTAAATGGTATGGAGTTACCGAAAGTTCACCTTCAGATTTAAACAGTACCATGAAGATTAGTTACTTATTTTCTCATGCTTTTTAAATTAATAAAAAAGGAAATAAAATATCAAAAATTAATGCCCGTAAAAAATTTAGCACGATAAATATAACAATGGAAACTAAAAGCTATGGAATGTTGTAACTAACAAGAATGTGATATATCAATTAATTTACATGTTGTTAGTATATAATTAAAAACGAAGTTTATATTGAATATTAGCAAAGAAAGGATAGCTATCTTTTTGTCACATTTCTTTCCCCGAATTTCTTTTTCTGTAAAAGTATACGTTATTAAAATAATTAATTAGTTACAAATTGCTCGATGAATTAATGAAATATGTTCGTATTGTGGCGTCTTTCGACACATCTTTGATAAATACATTCTAAGTTAATTAATATACAGGATATCTGTTATGAATTCCCGAATATCCC
>BMAW01120606.1:0-15521 GCA_019974015.1 Nephila pilipes | reverse complement strand
TGTGTGTGTGTGTGTGTGTTTTCCATGAATATTCATGTGTTTTTTTACATATGTATATATATTTATGTAGTTATTTAGAAGAAACACCCAATAATCATAGAGGGCGTTGCCTCTGCTAGAGAAGGGAGAACGCTTTAGAAGGAGAGACGACGGTAGTCAACAGTACAGATAAAACATTCTGTAATTGTGTAGACCTTGCAAATGTTGGCGACGCTTACAGTCATTTAATGTGGATAAGGTGAAATGTCTTGTCCAATGTTGTGTGTAATCATAAATGTGAAATGTCTAAACTAAATGATATTAATGTTGAAGATTTGATTCTTTAATTAGAATAATTAATAACATCGGCCATCTCACAAATCAGAAGTGGTATGAAAAACTCATTACATAATGTAAAACTCGTGATATATTATTGGACTCATGACATTTTGTACGTGTGAAAAAAAATATTTCTAATTAAATTGCGATCTGAACTAATTTCTAAAAATAGTGTGCCAATTATTGGATTAATGTGTGTTGATCTACAAATATTAATTAAAGACTCTTAGGTGAGTCAGATTTACTCTTTTTTGCTAATTTAAAGAAGAAAATTGACGGTATTAATGTGATAAGCAATGCACTGTAAAATCTGAAGAAAGAAAAAATTAAGACTTTACATAAGTGTTTATTTTTCATACAGATGACGATGCTAAGAATACGGAAAAAATCCGAAACTTCACTGGCTTTGAATTCACAGTAAATGTGACTAACTTTAAATCTAAATAAAAAAATATGAATGATACTTTTTCATTACATGAATTGATTACCATTTGTGATATTCTGAGTATTGTATTCCAAGGAACAAAAACCGAAATGATCGAGAAAATATTAGTTTTGTTAAACGACGTTTACTCGCTCAATCAAAATGTTCAAAATGTGAATCAAATTGTATTGGAAATCTAAACAAGCGTATGAACAAAACAAAAACCATCAGTGAAGAGCCAGAACTTTAATAAGTCAGCAATTTATTCAGAGAATCAGCGTTATGATTACGTCACGAAACGAAATCAGAAGATCTCCATAAACGTTTCTGAGTTGAAAGTATAATTTCTTCTCTTAATGTTGAATTGCAAGAGAATATAACTGTTTGATGTGAGCAATTTCGATGTGCTCACATCAAAATTGTAAATTTATCCGACCTCCAAAAGTTTATTTTTGCTAAATGATCGACTGGTGGTAATGCTTTATTATTTGTGAAAAGCGAAGTGAAAATTACTTCATGGCGGAAATTGAAACAATTGCTGATAAATGATTTCGAGGTCACTACTAATTCAGCCCAATTGCTTAAAATGTTACGCTAACGTAAAATGAAATTATCGTGCTGGAATATTATTTTATAATGAAAGAGTTGGGTAAACGAGGGAGAATAGAAGATGTCGCATTAATGCAATGTATTATAAGAGGAATTAACAATAGAAATGAGAATAAATTAGTTTTGTATGGTTGCAAAGACTTACGCTAATTTAGAGAAAAACTGAAGTTATAGAGGTCATTAAAATGATTTTATGAGAGAAAAAAGTAAATACAAATTTAATAAAGTAAAACAAATATTTGATAATTTTGTGAAACAGAAACGATTATGTAATTAGGATCAGAATACTAAATTTTGTTTTAATTGTGGTGGTAAAGGACATTTATCTAAATTTTGTACACATAAGAATAAAGGTTTAAAATGTTTCAAATGTCAAAAATTTGGCATAAGGCATCTAAATGTTCGAATGTAAATATGGATGACAAACCCAATGATAATGTAACATCTCTCAATATTTGTTAAACAAACATATATGTTCAAAATGGTTCATTTCGGTAACTTAAACATTAACTCATTGTCAGATACTGAAAGTCAAGCTGAGTTAATTTCTAAGAATACATTTGAAAAGTTAAATATTTATGAACAGAATCAGTGTAATTCAATTTTATCGGAATTAGGAGATTGTAAAATAAAGCTCTTAGGTGTCTTTGTGGGAGATATACAAAGAGATAACTTTAAGTGTACTACTGACATATCTGTTGTTGAAAACGGTGCTATACCGCATAATGCTAATGTATGATTTGATGTAATTTTGCAAGGTGAGGTTATAATAAATGAAAATGGATTTACAATAAAAAATAAGTCTACATGTAAAGAAAACAATATTTTATCAGTTTTACCAGTAAACATTAACTTCGATGAAATTGAAGAAAATATAGGGTATAATATTTCTAAATCCATTCAAGATAAATTGCGATAATCAATATAAAATTACCAACCTACGAAGCTTAAATCAACTAATATAGAATTGAATATTTTAACTGAAATAACGAACCAATATATCAACGTCCGCGTCGTTTATCTTTTTCGGAAAATAAGATTGTTGATGCCCAAATAACTGAATGGTTAAAACAGGGAATTACAGAGCCTTGCTCTTCTTAGTATTCCAGTCCAGTTGTTATTATTAGAAAAAAAAGGTGGAACTTCTCGAATATGAATGGATTATAGAAATCTAAGTAAAATTGCAGTTAAAGATAGATTCCCTTAGCACTGATTAAAGATGTTTTAGAACGATTACAAGAATCGCGAGTATTTAGTACTATTGATTTAAAAAATTGTTTTTTTTTATGTTAATGTAAATGAATAGAGTAGAAAACCTACGCCATTAGTCACTCATGAAGGGCAATATCAATTTTTGTAAGTACCATTTGGACTCTGTAACTCCCCATTAGTTTTTCAAAGATTAGTAAATACTATTTTTTTACCTTTATTTTTTGATTTTTATTAAACTCAAAACTTTATTTTATTTTATTATTTTATTTATTATTTTTTTGATTATTTTATTTATTGCATTGTTTTAGCCTATATGAATTATTTAATAATATTATCTGCAAATGAAAAGGAAGAAACTGAAGGTCTAAAACTCTCTAGTTCTCACTCTTGCGTGTGAATATGGTTTAGAAATCTCAGTTCGAGGGAAGAGATTGAATTTCTGGGACATGTGATAGAAAATGATTGCATTTATCTGACCACTTTAAAATCTAAAGCTGTTCTAAATTTTTCCGAACCTGCAACTTTGAAATAAATCCAAAGTTTTTCAGTCTTAACCGAATATTGTAGAAAATTTATTCCAAAATATTCTATTATTGCTAAACCTCTTAGCGATCTCTTGAAGAAAAAAGAATGTGAATTTAGATTCAGTGAGGAAAAAAAATTCTTAATTATGTAATAGAACCCCAATCTGGTTCAAAAATGATTCATGTTAATGCTCTAAGTAGATCCCTTATTAATATGTTTTATATTTCTATGGAATATGTTTTACCTAAACTTAAATTAGCTCAGAACAAGGATAGCGAGATAAAAACAATTAAAGACCTTTTGAAAATTTCCAATTAAGAAGACTATTTTGAACGTAACGAAATTCTTTATATGATTCTTGGCGGAAAAGAAGTAATAGTTGTACCTGAAAGTATGCAAACTGAAATATTTAAAAATGCTCATGAAAAGAGACATACGAGACTTAAATATCCAAAGAAACACTTAGGAGATCACAACTTTATTTCCAAATTGAAACAAAAAAATTGAAAGAGTAATAGTTAATTGTGGGCATTGTATTCTAGTAAACAGTAAAAAAGGAAAGCTGGAAGTATTTCCTCATCCAATTCATAAAGTTGATTTACCATTACATATGTATCACATAGATCACCTAGGATACTTTAGAAAATACTGCAAAAGAATTATAATCAGATTTTGACAATTATTATGGGCATTGCAAAATTTGTTATATTCCACGAAGTCGGCATCAGCAGCTGAAGTAATTTCGAAATTCGAATTGCAAAAGGCTACTTTGGTTGTCAAATAAGAATAATTTCCTATCTTGGCATTGCCTATACGTCAAAAAAGTTTGAAGAAAATTATTTCAAAGAAAATATAAATCATTTAATTTCAACGGGCCTTCTCAGTGCTAACGGAGGAAATGAGTGGAAATGAGTTATTTTCCCATTACTTCATTTATTTTATTGTGTGTCTATCGATTATGACATTTTTTCTAATTATGACTATTTTTTCCCAATCGTGACTCGTTTATATATGTTTTTTTGAAGACGTTAGCAAAAGGGAAGAGAAAAAGTGAAGCCGATGACAAAGCAAGAAGATGATACTTCAGAGTTGACATTGATTTCAAAAGACGATGATATTTCATGAATGGTAAATGCTATTTGAATTATCAGCAATATTACTGCTTTTAAATTTTGTTTTTTCAGCTTATTTTTCTAGATTGAGACAATATTTCTTCCGTTGGTGTCAAGACGGTGAGATCACCTTCTCCCAACAGGGCCGAAGATGAAGTTATTTGGAAGAAACACTCACTCATAGAGGGTGCTGTCTCTGCTAAAAAAGTGAGAACTTCTCGATTGAGAGACGACGGTAGTCAACAAAACAGATAAGACGCTCTGTAATTGTGTAGACGATGCAAATGATGGTGATGCTTACATTCATTTAAATATTAACGTGAAATGTCTTGTCCGATGTTGTGTACTATCGTCAAAGTGAAACATCTGAATTAAATGTTTTTAATGTTGTAGATTTGATTCTTTAATTAGAATAATTAGTAACATCGGCTATCCCCCTATATATATATATATGGACATTTTGTATACATACAAAATTGTTGTAAATATAATACTAATACATTTTTTTAAATAAAAATTAGATACCCATTTAATTTACTTAATATTTAAGATTATCATCATATTCCTTTCATATAAATAGCTCGTTTAAATATACCAGATTTTTCTGAGGAAAACAGTAACTTCGCTTTTGAAAATACTGAAGTTATACTTCATTTAATAATTTTATTTTAACAAATTCTAGGAAATAATTAAGTAAAACTCTTGATCAATATATTAAACCATCAAATTAATTGCTTGTAATAATTGTTGATTTATTATCTTTTTGCTCTCAATGGAAAATTATTCCTTTTTAATGACTCTTATTTGGTCTTTGAAAAAATAAATTTAATTGGGACTAATCACTAATTCTGCGGTTGATGAAAGAGCGTAAAATATTTATTTATATAGTATTTCGTAATAAATTAATTCTTCTCATACTATTTACTAATTTTAAATAATTACTAATGTTTTTATATAGAGCTTATTGTGCTGAATTGTCTATATATTTTATTCGATACATTTTTCACTCATGCAATTTAGAATAAATATGCTACTTTGAGATCGTAGCTATATTATGCATTTATGTTAAGTAACTATAAGAGTAGAACAATGGTTCTTAAGATGATGAAACCCTTAGTTAAAAGGTCACTGCCCATGTCAACAGAAGCTACAATGAATATGTAGACTTATTAGATATGAACCAGGCCTCTCTTATCATTGCGCTGATTAATGCAAACATTCCTCTAAGTTTATAGTTTTCAAGCTACCTCTAAATAATTAATAACAGGCCTTAATTGCTCCAGATCAATGTCATGCCCAATAACAATACACAGAACAAACTTTAACATGCACACGAAAATTCATTCACCTTGAGAACAAAATAACATATATAATTTGTAGTAATTAACCAAATACACAAACTTGATACTAGAGCATATTTATAACTATCTAATGATATTACAGAACCTTTTTTAAATTAGATGTAGTTCCAAATACATATTTATTCTCAATGGCATTTTTCTACAGCCTAGAGCCTCCTGATTTGACAGCAGTTTTCATTCAGGTCTTTAAGAGTATATATATAGTAGCAATATCTATGGGCACGAACACAACAGTGGCCTTGGTAGCTTAGTGAGTGGATGAATGGTTTAATTTTGAGCATTAATGAAGTGACAAGAAAGGTACAGAATCCTGTGCCTCATTCTGCTGCAGCCACATAACGCAGCGTAAATTCCTTAATACCTAGTTTTATTTCATTGTACCTAGCAATACATTACAAATTTTGGATTTTGATTTGATTTTTTATTAATGTCTCACTTAGAAGCAACGCGACTGTTATTGGTGACGGATCTCATAATTTTGAACTTCAGTCAATTGAATAGGGCATCACCTGAGAAAGAACCTCCCTTCTCAAAATTCCATACAGCACAAACGGGAGAACTTGAGGCCTTGACATATGATTTATCATGCTTCATTCCTGCTACACGGAAGGTCTTTAGTGACATCAGGGCTCGAACCCAAGAATCAATGGATACAATGCTGGCCTTGTTCACGACCTTGACCACAAGGCTATAACGGCCAGAATCCACCATGAGAAATTTTTAATGCCAGAGTCCCAACCATTTTTAAAAGAAGAAACAAAGGTCTGGGTACCCAAGTGGTCATGACTATAAGCTCTCAGCCAATATTAGTTGGGAGTTGCGTGTTTCAGCCCTGTTGGTACTAAAGACAAGTCGTACAGCGGGACTGATGCACATTAAATCTGTTGGAGTTAACAATTCATCCAAATATTGTGTTGTAGAAGCTTAGAGAGGGGACTCTGGTGTCATCCTGGTCACTTGACAGAGGTTCAAAGTTACGAAGTCCGTCACAAATAACTTTCGAGTTGTTTTATATTGTGACATTATTTAAACAATAACAATCCCAACTCGAGACAACATAACAACATGAGAGGAAATTATCTCAGAGGTAAAATTTAAAGAAAATATTTTACAATATAAAAAGACTCCTAAATATTAAGAAATTTAACAAAAACCATTATAATTCCTCGTAGAACTTATTGCATTAAGAAGTATTTCAATATTAATCGGTTTGACTCCTTCAAGAGGGATCGAATCGTAGAACTGCATGAAGACGGATGATCATTCTGTCACACAGCGCGTCTTACCGGTCGTACAGGTATTACAGATTCACCCTACTTTCGGAATCGAATACAAGAAAATTATCGCTATCGAGTTAGTATGATCTGAGAGGGCTACGTTGAATACAAGTAGGAAAGTTAGAACAATTATCCGTCAAGCATGAAAAACAACAACTGCCATGATTCCGTATATCATGCGAAAACATATCCTCTCTGTATCATCCTGTAACCGTCAATACTATTTGTAGATGGCTACAGAATTCTTAATAGCGTGTACGGAGACCATTACAGATATTACACTTGATACCGTAGGTACATCTTCAGAGACCGCAATGGTGCCAAGAAAGAGCAAAATGCAGCTGTTTAGAATAATATAGAATCATGTTTAGTGTTGAGTTTCGCTTATAGTTTTTCGAGGTTGATAACTGCACCCATGTGTGAAGGCAACGCAATGAACGCCATGATGGACAATTAGTTATCACTCGTCACACTTCCTGATAGAAGTATATATTGGTACGGCGTATGATTTCATACGCTGCCGATTACCGTTTGTCTTTACCAAAGACACTTAGACGGCGCAATTGTACATTAATGATATTCTTCAATCAGTAATTATTCATTTTGTTAACACCTATCCTAGTCTTTTGTTTCAACAAATCAAGCTCGTTTTCATACCCATTGCCATCTCAAAAGCCTGCTTCACAACCATGAACACTATAAAGTGACAGCATCATCATCAGACCAGTTATCGGTAGAAACATACGGAATGTTATACATCATTCTTTTACGACTCCAATGCTACTGAAACCTTGCTACATGTTAAAGTTTTCTCTGCAGGAGAAAAATTGATTCAAGACACCATTAAAAGCGTTTTCGATTACATACTACAATGTGTGCTAAAATGCATAAGGAGTAATGGTGGCTCAAAATCTTATTGTGAGTTATAATGATCTTGTATTTTGATCCATAAATTTAGTCATACCCAAGCTGAGTTTTGAATATATATATATATATTAAAGAAAGAATTTTTATTTAATAATTTGAACAAACCAATAAAAACTGATTTGGGCAATTATGAAATTTTATTTTGTAGTCTAGTCATCGTTTAAAATCTTTTATCTAAATCATAAAATGAATCAGTAAGAAAAATAGAGTAATTTCTAAGACAAAATACAAATTCTTAAATTTTAATTAGATAATTTTAATTGAATTTCTGTGTAGTGTAAAAGTAAGAAATCAAATACAACGAAAAAATTTTGTGCTAAACGATATTTTATTAAATAAAAAATTATTGATCTTATTAAAATTCTTTTTAGGTATTTTCTTATTATTATTAATCTTTTACTATGCTTATGTTCAAATACAATGTTTTGAAATCCTTATAATTCTTGGTATAATTTGAGACATTTTAAAGGTACTTCTTCACAATTTTTATGAATTAATCTTTGTATATTGGCTCTTAAAAATAAATAAAATTATAATTTCACTGAAAAATTTAACTTAATTTAAATAATGTAAATTATACATAACAATAAGTTACATATGAGAATATGTACGAATTAAAATAAAATTAATCTATTCGAATTTCAATTTTAAAAGAATATGTTTGTTATGTTAATGTTAATTCCATGTTAATGTTCCTATAAAGTAACGTTATTAGGAACACAGAAATGCAAAATAAATGGAGGAAATTCTTAAACAAATATGACGAATTATAAAACAGAAATATTTATGCAAATATTTTTATAGATCTTGAAAATTTTTATAATATATCTCCATTCGGTGTAAACTTCACTTCATAACTGATCTTATAATATAAGAAATTGATGGAAATAACAAAAAAAAGTAAACCCCTTGGAGTCCATAATCACCGACAACGGTTGTAAAACCCTGTTACTACTTTTTTCATTTGTCCTTATTAATCAATATTTGAAACAGTTACTAATCAATTGGCCAATGAGTAGAAAACCCTACAGTCTAATAAATAGAAAGTATGAAGCCATTTTATTTATACCTATGAAAATTCAAAAGTCAATCCCTTGCCAACTATGTTTATGAAATGTATCTTTATATATGTTTAAACTAACCCATATATAATAGAAGTACTCTTAGCAAAGCAATCGGGTTCAAATCCTTGATCTTTACAGATACTTTTTCACTTCACTGCTAAAGCACCTCATTCAAAGAAAGTTAGATACAGTGATTCACATTGATAACTTCAGATCGCTATTCCATCCACCAACCATTCAATTAATTTCCATGTCAAAGGTTTCACTACTTATATATGCATCACCTCAGTTATATTCATTGCACTTCGATAATTCTCATCTAATCAACACATTTCAAGTTTCATTTATTGGGAGAGATTTTCTGTTGAGCCAAATTTATTTAAAATTTTCAAAGCGTTATTTAAAGGAGGAAACGCATGTCATGATTCACAAGTTATATTGTTAATTATCGTTCATTTTGTTGTCGATATAGCTCAATTTTTGAACGTGACATGGAGTACTTCATTAATTACAGTTTAATTAAAAGATATGAAAATAATTATAGTTAGTTAATAGAATACTTTTATATAGGAATCTTATTTTCTTACAACAACAATTGATGTAAAATATATTTCATGCTCAGTGCTGAAACGAATTTCAAAGAATATTAAAATGTTTTTCAAGTGTATTATTTCAAGCTCATCCCAATCCTTCAAAACAATTCACGAAAATATTCTGTTATTGTCTCTACTCACCTTCCTGCGACTACGCTACAGCAGGTTTGTTAAAAAAAAGATTCAGATTCGTACACTTTTTCTTTTTGATGTCTACACATTTTCAATTCGTGTTCTTACTTAGGTATATCCATGAATTATTCATCCTAGCTAGAAACTTCTTAGGAAATTATTTTTTCATTACGTCTCTGGAGTGTTTGATCTAACATTCAAAATGATGTTTTTATATTTACCGACGAGCTTCAAAATCAGCAGGGACTAGTTTCGATTGAAAAGGTAGAAGGAAGCATTTGATGTATTCGAAGTTTGACAGAGACGATAATACATACCAAAAGTTTTAGTGTTAAATAAAAATAGAGGGCGATGTTTTCACAAATAAAAATAAATATATAAATGATCCATTTCTTTATATATCTCGCTATGTCTTCCTATATTACTTTTTTGAAGAAAGTATGATATAAAATACATAGAAACTTTTAAAAATGTAAAGTTTATATGAAAATCTCACATTTGCAATAAAGAAAATTCTTACTCATACATCTTTGTATTTTTACACATTTCACTTATTTCATAATTTAAGACCCAACTAAGCTCAAATTAAAATTAAGCACACTTGCTAGGCATGACTGAACCAATTTTTACTTGATTATGTACTGTACTGGTCAGATTTTTAATGAAATTAGGTTTATAATTATATTGATTTAATACAAAAAATAATATATTTAATGTATATACTCGTGATCGGGTGCAAAGTCCTCCTGCTCAGAATGTCTAGAATAGAAGTTAGGAAAAAGAACGAAAGTTTCGGTTGATAAGAGTATAGCTACTTCTAACAGTTGTGGTACAGCTTTCGCAAATTGAATTTATGCTGGAAATGAATTCCTCCGACAATCTGAAAAACATTACCGGCAACACTTTATTAGGTTCTGAATGTTTCTAAGAGGGAGAAAGGGAGCTGCACTTGCCTTCCTATGAGCATTTCAGCAAGTATAAATTATAACATAAAGGTCTGATGATCTTAATGGACATTCCATCCGGCAAAAATTCTCATTTTCCAAAAATTCATCAGCCATATGAACCTTATTTGGACAAGCGATTCCATATGAGAAAAATAGTTCATGGTCAACAACACCACTGAAACGCGAACATTTGACTTCATGATATCGTTCCTATATCTCACACCGACTTTGTCAAGTAATGTGGGCTTTACCTCTCTTTCAAAAACATCCATGCTATGTTAATTTTTTTCTTGGAAGTTGGGGAACATGTAGAATGTACTTAGCTCCCCCTAGGTATAGGTGAAATGGGTTCTTTCGTACAGTTTCCTTTAACTATCTTTTTGGGATATTTCACTTCGATACTTTATAAGATAGCCTTAATTTGTGTAAGAAAAATGATGTATTTAAGTTAAAATTAAGAAGTATTTGGAATAGGATAAAAATATATAGAAGGATTCATTTGAACACTACATTGGTTCTAGAAATTGTGAGCTTATTTATTGCGAGGGTATATATAATTTGAATCCCGTCACTAGAAATCCATTGATATTTAATCAAAGTAATTGATCCATATTCTTTTCAGTTATTAAGTTAAATAGAATTTTCCGTTATAATATTTAGTTCAGGATGTAATTAATTCAAAATTCCATATTATTAATTCGTTTGATATAGCTTGAACAAAATGAATTAACTCGCTAAAGATGTTGGAATGATTTTTATCCTGTCACTATGTCTCTTAATAGTAATATCAAAGACATTTCGTTACAAAAGTATGTCAGTAAGCATTAGTTAAGCCATACCTGGACTCAGAAGAAAATAGAACGATCCCTGCTTTAATATCGATGTTCTATGCACCAGACTAAATGGGCTCTTTTGTGCGAGGAAGTGAGCGGAACGAAAAGAGCAGGATAATAGGGCCTCTCATGCAGCCATTGGGTAACACTAAGTTTTGAAATTTGGATTCCTGTAGCTGCATGAAATTTTCTCAAGACTGCTAAACTTCGGTTATGACTTTCAGACCACCTGGTCTCGACCCTCCCTCTACGAATTCGGTCTCATTAAATTGTCTCCATAAGTTACACAAAACTCAAGGGTTACATAAACGCTTCTAGTATGCTGTACCTGAGAATATACTGCTTCAAGTTTGCAAAAAATTTTTCATCTAATTTCGTAACACAAACATTGATATTACTCATTTTAATTGTTAATGTTTGAATTTTATCGAGTTTTGTAAAACACTCACTCAGCGAAATTCGCCTAGGTATGCAAAGGAATTTGAAAATCGGCTCTTGCGCTTGAAAGGCACTTAATACAAAGATCAAACTTATGAGTATGCTTACGTAATCTACAGTAAAATTTACAAATTTACTTCAAAAGCGTTGGTATTACTTGTCGGTTTGTACTTTTCAAACAATTTGACCAAAAATAAAAATGTTCTTAAATTCGAGCACCAGTATACTTACTCCTCTCTCTTTATAAGTGCATTGGGCACATTCAGTTAAAAGATCCATGTTTTTGCAGAGAATATCTTGATTTAATGCTATTTCTTTCTACTTTTGCCTCATAATAGCCGTCTTTTTTATTCTAGCGAATTTGCACATGGGGCAACTATTAATGTCAGATCTTGCTGACACTGATAATTCTTCAAGCCATACTTGAGTGTTTTGTGATTTTGTGAGTAAAACATTCATATTTTTAATATATTATTCTTTTCTCCCTTTTCAGTCATAATAATGTTGGAGAAATACGTCGAAAATTCCTTTTGTTTCTGAAATAAAATCATCTCGCTTATGAAATAAAAATAAAAATTTGGAACCATAACTTCTGAGAAAAACTAACTCATAAGTTTTGAATTTAATAGAATTAATCACTTAATTATATGAATTCTACAAAAGGACATTTATGAGCACAGTAATACAAACTCAAAGCAAAAAATAATTAAACTATCATAAAGCAAAAGTAAAGCAAATTTTATGCAATTTTATGTGTTGGGCAATATGACAGTGGGAGTTACTGAAAACTTGCAGCATTATTACTTTGAAACTGAAAATTTAAACCATTTTTATAGATTTCTAGAAAAATAAAAAGTAAAAAATATTTTTGTATGTATGTCATTCACAATTTTTAGTCGAAATTAATAAAGTGGCTGTCATTTTTCAAATGCAAAGCCTGTAGTTATATTTTGCAATTGAAATTTAAAGATAAACTTGCTTTACTGGTTTTCTATAAAATATATCTCCTTATGAAGAAAAATTTCTAGTTAATACCTTTTTTTAAGTCATCTCTGTTTGAAAGCACCTAAATTTGTAACATGTTCCTTACAAGGGTTTCATACAAGGAAGATAAAACTAGAACTAATGTGTACATATTAGGTCTACCGGAAAGTCATATCCGCTTGTGAAGAGAAAGAAAATGATACATTTTTCGGACATTTAATAATATTTATTGCGCATTATAATTTTCGTGCGTAATATGATTGGTCTATAAACATTCACCATGGTCGCTTTGTCGATTGGTCAAACAATCACAGAGCTACGTTGGGAATTTCTGTCACATCCACCATATTTCTCAGACCTTCCACCCTCTAATTATCACTTGTTTATCTCCCTGTAACGTTTTTGAAAGGAGAAAAAATCAAAACTGGAGCGCATGTCAACCACACAGTACTTGATTTCTTCACCTCTAAAGACAAGGTGTTTTAGAAAAAAGATACTTACAAATTACCATCATGCTGGCAAGAGCTCATAAGTCACGACGGGAAATATATTATACAATGAATATTATTAAATGTATGGAATATGTATTGTTTCTTTTCACTTCACATATGGACCGAACTTTCCAGTAGACCTAAGGTATTGTTACAAATTTGTAAATATTACTTGTATTTGACTTAAAATACCTCAGACCGATCGGAAATACTCAGAGTTTTTACAAAAATCTCTCATTCAATGTTAAAAAAACAGCATTTCTAGGTCCCTACCACTGTCTTCAAATGGCAATAAATACATCCTATTTGTCATGGATTACTTTACTAAAATCTTCAATTTTACGGATCCTGTGCAATAATTCCGGAATTAAAGTAATTCAAGTTGACCTTTATAAAATTTCTTCCTGACATTCTTAAGAAAACTTATCTACATGAAGTTATTTTCTTTTATTAATGCTATGCAATTTCATTCTACTGATTTTATGCTTTAAAATTTGCTACATTATGCAATCCAAAGAGTTGTGTTATCCATATTTTCAAATGACTATAAAAATTTATCAGTTTTTTTTGGATGTCTATATATTCTCTTGAGACCCAAGACCATATTCTTTGAAAAATTTTCCCTTATTTTAGATAAATCATTTAAACAGTGATACTAATCAGTAATATATCATCTAAAATGTCTCTAAAGCTTCATACAAAGACAGTTAATACATCTAAAAGTAATACAGCCGTTTTTTTTAAAAAAAATTAAGAAAAATACAATTTTGGCCTGTCCATTATAATGGGCATTGGTTCTTAATCTCATAAAACATCCGTTGATTGATTAAATACAGCTTAATTTCATTATTCTTGTAAAATTACTAAAACTATTTTAATTCAAAAATATAAAATTATAATAAACTTAATTCAAACTGCTAACAAACCTTCAATTGTTCTTATTTTTATCATGCAAAGGCTTGTAGAACTAGGATCTCACTAAATAATTTCAAGTTTTGCTAAATGAGCACATTACTGATCTGTCCAATTTAATGTAGTGGCTGATTTTAAGATATAAAACTTTGTTATTTCTCTGCATGTAAAACAAAATGTCCAATAGAATGGATTGTTGGGTCTGAAGAGGATATATCGTTTGTATAGACTGACACAAGATTAATACAAGACTGAGCAGCAAACAAAACAGCTAAAAATGCAGAAGACAAAATAACTTATTAGTAATATAATGTGTGTAATATATTACAAGAGAATGTGATTCGTGTTTATTATTGTAACATATTTTGTACATCAATTTTTATTCATTAATTCAATAAGGAATAAATTGTTTCGTCAATATATAAATAATTTCTGTTAAATGATTAGTATTAATAAACGCTTTAATATATCACAATATTATTACAATTTGCTTATGTTTTTTGATTTTTACAGAATATGTTTTTAAAATTCTGTTATTCGAGAAAAGGTTAGCATGCAGACGTCTAGAAACAAAAAAATTAACTCTTTGCTTTAAATATATTCTCCATGGTTTTTTTTATTTTCCCAAAAGTACTGTCATTTTCTACAGCCTTAGTATTGACTTTTATTCTATTGGAAAATTTACTGTCTTTTTATCAGCCTTTTCCACAAAAGATCATTGAGGTTTTGGAGAAATCGATTTTAATTTCAATCCTTAGGTTTCATTTAACGTGGAATATTATTGTTACTTTTACTGCATGGCAATTCATGACATGATTTTGTTTTATTCACAAGATCAGTACACGGTTCAAACAGTGATGTTATCCAATTACTCTTTATCAAGTTCCTTTATTAGATTTGTATTCATTTGTAGACCCTTGCTCTGGATTGCTCCTGATTTATTGAGTTATATTGTACCTCTATTTATTGGTTGTAAATTGTCCAGCTATGATGAAGCAGCACATAATTAGCATGTCACGGCAATGTTATTTGAGATAAGAAAATCTTAGTCAAGTCGAGTTCTTTTTTTATTCAAGTCATGAATCTTCAGTGTTTCCAATTAACTAATTATCTTCAGTTATGAAGAAATATTTGAGCTACCTCTAGAATCATTAAAGGCCAAATAATCATTATATAGGAAAGACAGAGCTCCGATCAAAGATGGGTAAAATTGTGTATATAAGATCATCATTATTAGCCTTCATTAAATTTATTAAAAACAAATGAATTAAATTTAGCGTTTGATATTAGAAATTTACATACATGAGAGTCTTTACAGTGCCTCAACATATATTTTGTTTTAGTGTGTTGCATATTGTAACT
>BMAW01120600.1:249272-281901 GCA_019974015.1 Nephila pilipes | reverse complement strand
TGTTGTACTTCGTTCAGTTACGTATTACTTTACAACATTCTAGATCTATTGTAAAATGTTCTTTGATATTTTGTGTATTTTCCAGCAAGTTAGAACACATGCGGCCTACTGATAAATCATACAGCTTATCAAACACTTGTTCCATGTATTTAGCCTCTCAATCAAACATTTCCGGGATTTAGTGAAAACCATCTACCAGGAATGGTGATGACCAGAGTACTCAATTGGAGAAAATGTGGCAGAAATACGGTAGGAGATGCATCACAGAGCTTCATCGCTCTATGCCGTCGTGTAGGGTCTGTATCCCCCTTTAGAGGTAGGTCAGCACTTTATTCCAGTTTGTTGCACTTTATAACCATGTAATTCTGAATTAAATTATTAATTTTCCTTTAATCATTTTCTATTCTGTACATAATTTTCCTATCCGCTAATTTTTGTCTTCTTCGGACAACTGCTTCTTGGTGCGCCGTTTTTATTTATAGAGTATATATATATACTATATACAGAGACTGCTGAACTTCAAGTACAGCACCATGAATTAAAGCAAATATTGAAAAATTTATTGTAATTAATCGTATTATATGAGGACAAATAGTATATTTGCACTCTGTTTGAGAGCTTAAAGGTGTATAAAACAGAGATATGGTTGTTAATCAAACAGATCAACTACCCAGGATTAGACAGCCTCAAGTAAGCTTGGATGACTAGAAATGGGCAGGTCATTCCACACTGATTAAAGCCAATACTACACTTAACCCACATCAGCTGGGGAGGCGTGGCAGGCAGTATCTCAGTAACCCATGACCAGTTATTTTTCAATGGTGATAAATTTCGAGACAATGAAATCGAAACAATAGTACATTCTGTGTATTGTGGAAGGTCAGAATACGTTATACAAAAGTGACTGCATCATGTTAGAGTAGATATTTAGCGGAGTCTTAGGCACATCCATTGGACAAGCAGAAATGTCAATCTTTGTTCCAATTACCAGGGATCTGAACAAGGGATATACGCATCAAAGTAGCCAATGGCTTCTCAAACCTTCATACCTGAATCAGGGTCGTTATTCCAATAGTGAAATTAAGCAGGAGCCCTCCATACACGTATACAGCCATCAGAATACTGCCAACAGAGCCTTGTCTGAAAAGACGAAGTAATGCCTGTATCCACCTTTGTGATCGGCACAACGGTAGCCATCTGTCTCCATACCATTGTCAAGGAAGCCAAAATATTGGACACCGTGCTGACAGTTCTTGCTCTATATGCGTCGCCCATGCGAGTGGTTACTGGGAAGCTGCAAACATGCCCATTTGCTTGAATAAACGTCCTAGTGTGGTTGTACGGTTTTGCGAACCGTACTTATGTCTGTCCTCTCGGGTAGTCATAGGAGGTGTGGAGATCCTGTGTGCCGTTCAATTGTGATCTCGGCTGTCCATGCTGGATTCCATATTCGCATGACATTAGTTTGGATTTCGACTGTGGCGATGACGATAACATGTAAATGATAATACACACTCTATTGACGATCACACCTCTATAAATTTCGACATTTGCTGGTAGAACATTTTTCGAGGTATAACACGATATTCAGTGCAAACTTCGTGCCCTGGCGCGCTTCGAATGAAATCCCATTCACCACCATTTTAAGCAATGCTTTAAACGTTTTCTTCCTCTCCTGCGTCAATTTAAAACCGCTGAAATATAATCATTTTATATTCCAACGTGTTCTACCTTAGTATTTGGACGTTCATCAGATCATTTCCTTCCTGAACATTGCGGAAATTTTAATGACCAGCAATGTAAATTTAGCTCTGTATTTTCAAGCAACAGCAGAGTCATTTATTTTATATCTTATATTGCAAATTAATTGGGACAAAGATATGTTGGATGTTGTGAAACCATTTAAACCCATTTATCTGCCTGCTTAGACTGATTGTAAACCACCGACAGGATTTATCTGCTTAGAGTGGGTGTGACAGTTGACCTAAATGGTTTAATGTTAAATACTTACCTATTCTTTCGTTGTGAACATTTGTTATCTAAATTACAACGAATTGTTTTGGTAATTCTGAATCAGAACAAATACAATAGGACAGTTGAATTTATCGAGAAATAGAAAACTAAAATCTGTTTCTGCTATCTTTATCTTTCTCTTACAATTGTGCTGAAATTTTCCCATTAGAATAAAGAAATTTAAAATGTTTCCGCATTCAATAGATATCTATATATAACTTATTTACTTCTCGGTAGCATTAGAAATGATTAGTTTTATGCAACATATTATGTCATTTAGTTTTAGTTTAGTTTGCCTTTTAGATATAAAATTTAAGAACTTTTGCATTTTATTTTGGTGTTTTGGTTTAGACATTCTTTTAGTAACAAGGATCTGAAGAATGAATGTTAGATATCTAATGCCCAGAATATAAAATACACAGGTTCTCAAAGTCGATGTTGGTGGGGCATTAAAGTTAGAATGTGATGATCCTATTTCACCCTCGTATCTTGATCGCAGTTTGAATTACAGAGTCAATTTTCATTTTTGTTTTGTACTTAAGTGTTATGTTAACAAATAATCAGTAAATAATACTTATTTTCAGAAGTAGTTGAATATCCTTGAATCATCGGACAAATGTAACCATGATTTTTCAATGAATCATCTTAATGTTCTTTAAAAGCTATAGATGTCAATCATTAGAAACTCCAGTAAAATATTCTTTGCAATTCAATGTCCCTTAACCCGATTGGTGGTATATTTTATACCACATATTGCTTTTAAAATTCTCTATAAAATACCTTTTCCCCACACATGTATCTTCAAATAGTAGGTATGATATTATATACTTAAATTAAATGGCACAATCATGCAGAATGGTTATAAAATTATTGCTGAATCTAATGAAAGTTCTAACAAATTAATTTGTTTCTTACAGAAATGTTTTGAAATAGATTGAAAATATTAATTTCATCCAGATACCAATCTAAATGTTTGGAAAACTTTAAATATTGCTAATTCTCAAAACGCAAATAATGGCTTGTCGCTTCCTTCTTATTCCTTGCCGATCGTCTACTGGTTTCGTCCCAAAACCACATCTGCCTCGGAGCAGGTTCAGAACATTTCCATGCAAAGTGCGTCATAAATATACCTACTTTCATAATTTGAGGTGTATCCTTTAGACGTAAATTAAATGTTGTATTCCTTTGGTATTCGAAGGAAATATATTTTAAAGGGGAAACATGGTATGTCGTTCTTTGTTCTTACAAATAATCATGAAGAATAAACAATTTTTGTTATTGCATTAGTAAATCTACGTCACACCTAAAATATTGATAAAAATGTTATTAATATTCTTGTGCATAGCATGCGGAGAACATCATTTTTCAATTAATAATTAATACTCAATAAAGTGTAGCTCATTATTTGTATTTTAACATATTCTTTTCACAAACTATTAAAATTTCTTTGTTGAAGGTATAATTATACCACGCAAGAAGCATATACTTTTTGACATATTTGTATTTCTTAAAGCCAAATGCAACCAATATTTTTCTCTTATATTTATAATTTAATATTATACGCTTAACAAATCATAAAATAATGAATAGATTTTTACTGTAGATTTCATTTCCTTTCTCATCTTTATATGCCCTTGTAATTTTATTTATGTTACGCTTATAAATAAATTTAATTATACGAGGGTTTTCACATTTTATGTTTTCAAGCCAGGCATGTGGTTGGCATCAGAGTAAGTTGTACTTAATATGAAGTTCTCTTCTAACTGCAACAAAAAAGGTTGTATTCTGGACCAACAATTTCACCAGATAACATTTTCTTACTATTTTTATTCCTCTACACATTTATGAATTTTTAAGATTCATTTGTGCAGAGTTTCCTTTCAGAGATTAAGATTTACGACTATTATGTTAAGTCTCATGAAGTTATTGTCAGCATTCTTTTAGTTATTGTGTGTACATTCAACTTTTCTGAGATATTTTTCCGTTTTTCTGGATTATACACAATTAAGATAATTATATACTATAATTATCTTAATTGTATCTCTATATATATAGAAGACATGTATAACCAACAATATATGGTATGTATAATATATATAGACGTATATATATGAACTTGTATATAGACATGTATATGTATATGAACATGTATATAGACATGTATATAGACATGTATGTATATGTATATATGAACATGTATATAGACATGTATATAATATATATACCTATATAGACAATATATGTCTTATATGGACATGCTATATAGACATGTATATACATACATCGCTCTATATGTAATCTATATATGTGTATATCTATGTAATCAGCAGTCCATAATTTCACCTTTTGACCTTCAAACGTTCTTTCTTTGTGTTAGAGTTAAAGTGTGTCTTTGCCATGGCATCAAAGCCTACGGCAAGGTTGAGCTATACACTTCAAACCATGAAGCCAAAACATCCCTTTGAATATCTCTGGAGTGTGTTTTGGATTAATTTGCCATTTTATTCGAGATTTTAACAGTTTTCGAAGCCAGTTTTCCTGTTTGCGTCCACCGGCTTCCTTTCCGTTTTGGAGGCCTGGTCTGCATTTTAAATGAGTTAAGATTATTGAGCATTTAATTTGCCTACATGCAATGCAAGCTGTTTCTGAATTGATTATAATGATATGATCTTTAGAGCTATAATTTTAGCAGCTTCCTGGAGTTAAATCTATTTTGAAGACGTTAGAAAGAGAGATAACATAATAATTAACTGCCTCCTCAAAGGCAAAATCAAATGAAAATAAGTATGTCAACACTAAACGCAAGCTAGATCGATCAGTCACACCACTTTAAGCAGATAAATCAGTTTAGGACTAATTTACACTAGTCTAAGCAGATAATGGGTTTAAGTTGTTTCCACATCTAACAAAAAATATTGTTTTGTTCCATTAATTTCCACAGTATAGATATAAAATAAATGCTCTCTACTTGCTTCGAAAATATTTGAACTGGTGTACATTGCTGTCATTAAAATTGCAGCGCCAGATGGAATGTCTGACAAACGTCCAAATAACTTAAGGTAGAAGATTAGTATATGCAAACGATTATTATCGCATTTTAACGATTCAGGAGGGAGAAAGACATTTGAAGCATTGCTTAATCGGAACGATGTACAGAGAAGCCTTTTGTAAGGTCGGAGTTTGCACTGAATATCGTTTTATGCCTTAAAAAAAAAGAAGTGTACTACAAGTGTCGAAATTCACATAGAGGTGTAGGATCGTTGCCAATAGAGATATGTATTATCATTCATGACATCGCTCATCGCAGTGGTTGAAATTCATCCATGCAGGATCATGGAAACCATGGGTTGCTGAGGATCACACTGAACGGCACACAGGATCTCCACACCCTCCATGACTAACGAGAGGACAGATATATTGTGAGGTCAGCCCTGCACAAAACCCTGAAACACTTTAGGGACCATTAGTCAGAAATAGGCATGTTTGAGCCCGAGCATCTATCGGATGGTGCGAGGACGTATGCAAGAGTGTAGATCCGCGTTGATAATATTTTGGCTCCTCCTGACAATGCAGGAAGAGATTCAGTAACTTTGTGCGCCGAGCACAAATTTACTAGATTAGCCACTATGTCGTTTTTTTCAGACTGAGGTTCTGGGTGCAGTATTCTGATGGTATACGTGTCTGGAGGCTCCGAGAAATCACTGGTTGTCTGTTGAATTTTGATATCAGATAGCAGCTTGATCCTGGTGTAAAAGTTGGGCAGCCATTGTTTACGTGAGCACATGTCTATTTCGAATCGTCGGTGAATTTAACACAGATTGGAACATTTCTGACATCTTGTGTCCAGTGGTTTTATATACATTTGATTCTTGCTAAAGCCCTCTTCGAACAAAATAACCTTTATACCACCTTCCTCGAATCATTATTCAATTTTAAAACTGTTCACTTTGGCTCTAGATTTGTCACCCATTGTAAACGATCTGGTGGGTTGCTCAGAGTGCCTACCTTTCCCTGTCAATTAATACAGTTGATAAAGTGTTTCACTGATTTGAAGAAGCATGGAATGAGTTGCCGGTTTCTGTCATGCCTAGTTCAGCAACAGGCCTAACTGGGTAACTGCCAGAGGTTTCAGCAAATTTTAATAATTTCGAATTCTGCACGCTCCCAGTGCTTATAAAGTTCAATCGTTTATCTTCATTTCTGAATCTTTACGTACAATAAATACTGTTTTTTGTATATTCTTTCCTTCATAGGATTTGAATTTTAATTGCAAGCAGTTTAATTGATGAATATAATAATATATTCCATAATTAAATTTCTTCCCAAATTTAATATTCAGTACATTTCTTTTAAGTTCCGATAGAAAAGATTTCTATCATCCATCTATTGAAGAAGCTAAATTAGCACGAGAACACTATTGAAATAGAAAATTAAATTTCACTGTGATTGAAAATTTATTGTCGATATCTAAAACTTTTGACCCTTTATTTATAAAGAATTTAATTATCTAAACACAGTTAAATTGAATGTGCAATTAGTGATCCTTACAAACATTTTAAATAAATGTTTTGATGCATCATAATTAGATTAATAGACCAAAAGTTTATTAAAAACTGACTGAAATTCATGTATATTTCTGTTTTACGAAGCTTGAACTTTCACGTCTTTCCTGCGAAAGGATTAGAAAACTTTTAATAAAATTTCACGAGCAGTTAAGAATACATGAGTAAATGGACGTGGTAATCAGGGTAACCTTGTGACATTAGGCTATTCGCGGTTTCTCTTCACTAGACCTAAGAGGACTTTTCAGATGAGATTGATTACTTTCGCTAAACAACCTTGCCCAACCAAAAATGAAACGTGATAGAAGAATGTAATATACAAAACAGTTGAGATGAGCGACAGTTAAATTAAAAGTATAAAACTCATCTGAAAGGAGTAGAAGGGAGAAGAGGAGGATCAGAGAGCGTTGCAACGAGAGGAGTGGAATCTAAGTGTGTATAGTAGAAAGCAGATTTAAGGATTAGAGTTGAGAGTCCGAGGCTAAAAAACACTCGAATTAGAATTGTTCTGATGTTTTCAGCAGTTATACAGATTCAGTCCTAGCAGGTAGAAGTTTTATTATTAATGTGTGGTGGTTGAAGTAAGTATGTAAGACTTGACCTGGAAGCTATATCATTATTGTCTTAGAGTATATATTAATAAGTTGAGAAGTGTTTTGGTGGTTCTGTAATTATTGGTGTCTGATATTGTTTATATTAGATATTAGTGTGCACAAGATAACATCGAGAGTAATGATTAATATAGTGACTGGTGATAAATTTGTCCAACAGTTCATTGTTGTCACCATGATTTGCGAATATTTCTAGATGCGTGCTAGGTGGAAAGAATTTTCCAAACACATGAGACCATGTTATATCAGGTGCGTAGCGAAGAGATTGCATGCAATGTAAGCAGACTAACCATGTTACACGTTAGAGTGATTTAAATGCTTTCGTATTATAAAAATTTCGGATTTGTGAAGAAATTAATGTTGATATTTCTTTGACTTGAAAAGCCTCTGAAGGTACATAATCCATTATTTGGAAAAATCATCATTGCTTTGAATTTTGATTTGATCATTCGAGATTTTGGATCTCGATGAAAATGAGCTCTTCTAGTGCATTGATAGGTGCTTCCTTTCAGTATCATAAATAAAAACTCATGAATCATCAATCGTCATTATCCTTTCCAATGATTTTGGAATAGTCTCATTGGTATTCAAAGTGACAATACAAAAGGTTTTGCGAGTTTCTTCTTGCTCAAACGTGATAATTTTAGGAACTGTTTTGGCGCACACTATTTAAATGTTAAAACTGTTATGTAAAAATCACTATATGGTTTATTTTTCAATCCTCTCAGTCTCAGCAATCATACAATAATTAACTGACGGTCATATCGAACCAGATTTTTTCGATATTGTCATCTTTTTTTTTTTCCTTGGAAGTGTGACCCGGGTGTGAATTTTCTTCAACGTTTTCTCGGTCATTTTGAAAACGTTTAAGACACTCAAAAACATGTGCAAGCGATAAACTTACATTGATGTACTCCATTTTTAATAAATTCGAAATTTCAATAGCGTTTTGCATTCTATCATACAGTAAAATGATAGAATGCAAAATTTAGAAAAATAGAAGTAATGTAAAAAGCTAAATATTCAAGGAAATGACTAATAATCAGATTAGTACTTATACAAAAAAAATTACTTATAAAATTAAATAACCTGATATTTAAAACTCGAAAATTCAAAACAAATTACTAAGAATCGAAGAAATTTAAAATAAAGTAAAATGATAGAATGCAAAATTTAGAAAAATGGAAGTAATGTAATATTACTGTTCTATACTTTATAGTGGAATAATATGTTTGCATATCAGTAGTTCTTGATCAATGTATCACACTTTAATCATTTATATTATCAAAAGTAAGTAACAAACGATAAATCAGCAAATTCAAAAATTTAATCACTTTAAAAAAAAGGTAAACAAAGTAAAAATCTCCAATTTCACTCCAAAATACTTATTAACACTTAACAATCATCTGAAATATTGTAACACTAATTAAAAATCATAGATAAAAAGAGTAATATTATATAAAATTTTACCCAAAGGCAAGTCATAATTAATTGCAGAAGAAAATTAATTATCTAATTAATTAATTAATAATTAATTAATTATCTAATTAATTAATTAATAATTAATTAATTATCTAAACAAATTTTAAAACATTACAATAAATTAATACAAACTGTACATTAAAAATATTTACAGACATCGCACTCTACACATTTCCATACCTGTTCGCGTACTTTCACCACTTCATGAAAAAATTCACAGCAAAAATAAAAATTGATTTTTTAAACTAAATAAAACCAAATAAGTAGATTGTTTGACTGAAAGAAACCAAAACATATTTACTAAAAATTATTTATCAAAAATTAATGAAAAAATATTGAAAAAAACAACATTTAAACGAATTTAATAAGCTCAAAACTAATTTATAAATAATTTCTTTAAAAAAATGAAAAATAGATTGAAAATAAAATTTCAAAAAGTGTTACTATCTAGAGTGATATAATCTATTTATTGAAGAAAAACATTTAAATTTATAAAAAAAAGTATTTTTAAAAAATACAAAGAGAGAAAAGAGAAAGAGGGGGAAATACAGAGCCAAGAATAAAAATAAGAAATAGAAAAATTTAAAATAATATTATTTTAATAAGAAATACTTTTAGTCGCATTTACAATAAATATGTCTTAAATTTATTTTTAAGAAATTAATAGAATAATCATGTAATATAGAAATTTTATCAGTTATTTTGAAGGTTGATTGATAGGCAAATTAACTAAACTGATATTTCCTATTAAATATGTAATATGTTTGTATATAATAATAATATGTAATATGTTATATAACAGTGTGTAGTTATATAATATATTTCTAAATATGTATAAATGTAAATTACTATCCTAAGATTGCACTTTTTAAGAGAAAATAATCGTGTTGTTTTTATATAAACCAATGTTTTCATAAGCATTCAAATAAGGTTCAATTCAATGTATCTTAGGAAGAAACAAACTTTCAAATTAGTTATCGGATATATTAAAAAAGAATAATAATCACAACAAAGGAATATTTTAAACTGAATAGAATAACTAACTTATTTTCCATATCAATAATCACCAACCAAAACTTAGAGCAAAAATATTCTTTTTTTCTTATTTAATGGATTAAGAATGTGTTACTTTTTTTTATTCACACAAATAAAACGTGCTAAATATATTAATTATAATTTTACAGAGTTTCATAAAGCTTCTCATTTTATTATATACAATTTAAATAAATTATATTGATATTTAAAATCACAGAGTAATACGAGTAAGTAAGAAAATTAACTTTTATGAATAAGAAAATAGATTCCTTAATTACAACTTAAAATTTGTTAAATCACATACAACAACTAGCGACATCGTAAAAAAGGTTCCATACAAATTTTCCATACTGTAAAATTAAAATTTTAAGACTTACCTTTTGAAAGTCATTTTTAATTCTTTTATATTAAATACAAAATAATTTCCAAAATTTGTCGAGAAGAAAGTCTTTTAACAAATTTCAACTGTAGAATTGAGAGTTCCTTTATAAATAAAAAAAAATGTCCTAAAATATCCCAAGATTATTGCGCTCTCGCGGGCACTTGTTGCGCAAACGTCGTAAATCACATGAAGTTTTGAATTCATCGATCTCATCCAGGAGATATGACGGACTTCGGTGGGAAAGAGGGGTTTTAACGCTTACAATTTGCTAACAGAGCGCATGCGTTTCAGTTCCTGAAGCACAGAATTTGTTTCCTGTGAGAACTTAGTGAGGAATATGTCTATAGTAAGATTATTTTTAGTTGATTAAAGGATTTTAGATTTATGGTTCAATTTTCACTCTTATATTTGAGTCGTCGCGTGCATTAGAAATTGTTCTATGTTTGCCGTTCCATTTTCATTGCCAAAGTCTAGAGTTAACAGCACGAACATATTAAAAAAATTCAATACCTAGGATCTCATGTTTAGAAGTTTTTACATATGTATTGTGAGACGAAAGCGAAAAAAAAATTTCTCAAGAAAATATATTCACAATCAACATATTGTTTCAACAACAACATATTGCTTCATATATACATCAAAAAAACATATTGTGTTTTTTTTTGACATTTTTTTATAAAACTGCAATATTTTTTTTTTAAAAAAATTGAAATTATTTCTACCTTTCCTCGGATTATACTTATATTACTTACAGATGCTAGATTTGTATGCGAAATAATGTATTCGATAATTTTCATAATTCAACGTAAATTGTTGTATTAACAAAAGTCCTCATATTTAAATTTCCTTAATTAATTATTTAAATAAAATAAGTGTTAAAGCATTTTTCAAAATTGGTACGTCAATGAATGTATACAATTGTATTTGTGATAATAATGACCTGTATGAACAATACAGAAGACAAAAATTATGTAATACATATATGGAAAAACAGAAAGAGATGAAGAAAAGCAAGATACGGTAAAAATAATCGACTCCAGGCAACAAAAACTGAATTTAAATCAATTAATATAATCTTAAGAAAGATTATGCACGGTAAAAAAAATTTGATCGCTTACATATGTAATACAAGTCCAGTTCTTAAGATGACACATACATGCAAGACATATTCTAAGAGTTCTTTTAATTTTATCAATTGATTTCACTGACACTAGAAAGGTAAAACAAGAACAAGTATCGCATTAATGTAAATACAATTTTTCAACAGAAAATGGTTAAGCATTTGAGTTGGAACTAAAAAATTTGTAAATCAGATTATTAACCTAAGTTTAAAATGTTGAATTCCAAACTAAATCTAAGAGCAGTTACAGAGATAATGGGCAAATATGATATGACTAATAATCGATAGAGAACAAGAAAACAAATTGATTCATATCAAACACTGTATATATATATATATATATATATTATATATATGTGTGTGTGTGTGTGTGTGTGTGTGTTTGTGTGTGTGTGTGTGCGTGCGTGCGTGTGTGACACGACCTTAAGTTTTACAAATAAACATACATACTAGAGTTCTATGGTTGTAATAATAAAGACTAATTTTCCAAGTAAACTCTTTATTTCATTCTCCTTGAGACAGGAGGAATAACTTGGTGATGAACGCAGCTCTAGTTACGACCAATAGATTCAGGAAATCACATATATGATCAAAGCGATCACATATATTATCACAGCCGAAACAAAAAAGGCAAAAATTACGAATTTTACACGAATTTTTTTTTTGCAGAACTCAGCAGCGCAGTGTCGTCCTGCACTGCCGAAACGATAAAAGAGAGAATTTTTCTAAACGTTTCATTACGTACAAGGAATTTTTCTTTTAGTTAACATGCTCTTGAAAAAGAGACCCGAAGGAACTTTATTTACAGACAGAAAGTCTAAGAGCGATTATCCTTACAGTTCCGTATTGATATTGCAGATGTTAAGAGCGCGTGATTGTATAAATTAAAGTTAAAAAGGCAGGCAATCAGGAAATAAAAATGAACGCTTTGCTTTTAAGTAAGAGAAAGGGGGAAATTAGGAAATTAAATTATTATTCAAAGAAACTATTATAAATTATTGTTAAATCATTGCATATATATATATATACTGCGCACTATTGAAAATACAGTACCAAGAAAGAGTGGTCATAATATGATGAAACTCTGTAGAAGGAGAGCAACAGCAAGAACAGTAAGTGATTTTTATTTTGAAATTATGTGCATAACACAAATCGAGAACAGCGTCGGTGGCTCACTTGAGTTGTAGGATCATCGTGGACGGCGATATAAGTATTGCCTCGTGCTTCGCCTTCCACAAAGCAATACGTGTGCTAGACAAGCCCTCCAATTCTCTCCAGCTCATACGGTTCATGAAGTGTGGCATAGATTTAAAAGCAACATGGAATGAGTTGCCCATTTCTGTCATCCTAGGCCTGTTTGATTCCATGCCTAACCGGGTAAGGACGTTTAAGCTGCTTGGGGAGGCAACAGTATTTACGATTTTCGATTCCCAGTAAGAACCCAAACTGCTTGCAAATTCAATCATTTTGTCTTAATGCCATACTGTTTAAGTACAATACATATCTGTTTTGTATTTTCTTTCCTTCATAGAGTTACAGTTTTAATGACCATCAGTGTATATATATATATGTATTGCAGCAGACTTGTAAAAAAATTAGATTGGGTAAAAATCGAAATAGTTGATGCAGTTTTCCTTAAGCGAGAAAAATCAACAGCTCTATTAGTTTTCGTACATCAATTGCTGATCAGTTGTAAAATATTTCAACTACAGAAAATTAATTATTCTGATTATTGACATCTGTTTCCAAAACGAACACTGTAAGGAACTGTAGTTAATAGATAAGAAAAGAAATTATGGAATGTTTCGCAGACTGTCACAATACAATTTCTAAAAGAGCTAATTCAGCGGCTTTGATCAATACAAAGATTCTTAAGGTTTTCAAACCTTATCTTTTGAAATATTATTACATTTTTTAAGGTTAGCTAGATCTTTTAAAATGAAAATGTTGGAGCCGCAAGTATAAGCATCTTGTAAATATGTTAACAATTTATTAATTACTAAATTTATTTTTATCTAAACCCTTTTCTTGTAGCATTTTTTATTTATCAGCTTATAAAATGAGATACTATCTTACGGTTATAAATTCAATTGAATATGTATTGATATTTATTGTTGTGACTTTCAGAATAAATTTGTTATTATTTCTACAATTTGCATATGGGAAATCTGGTACAAATAATTTTCTTTTATACTTTTGAATGTTTGAAATGCGTCTTAAAACATATATTTTTTAAAGTTATCCATTTATTTAAAATCTTAATACATTTTTTTATCAGAAACCTTACTTCTTTAATTTTTGTGGAGTGGCTTGGTAGCAGAGTTTATTTTTGTTTTGTGGTCCTGAAATTATTTATTAAATTGGCTTTCTTTGTAGCGAAGGAAGGGGCCGCGGTAGCCTAGTGGTCAAGGTCGGGGACTAGCGGCCGACCGTTTTTTGTTCAGCCGCGGGATCGATCCTTGGCCGCCAAAGACCTGCCGTGTAGCCGGGGCTGACGCACGTTAAATCTGTTCGGGGCCCAAAGTCCTCCCTTTGGCGGGGTGTGAATGTTAGGAGAGGGGGGGTGCCAGCTCAGGTGTTGTCATCGTCACTTGACCGTGGTTCAAAATTACGAGGTCCGTCGCCAATACCCTCGTGTTGCTTCTAGTGCGACGTTAATAAAAACTAAACTAAACTAAATTGTAGCGAAGAAAAGTGTCGAAGAGTTGCGTTAAAAGTAACATTTTTTTTCCTTCCTTTGATTTCCTATTTGAGTGCAGTTTGAAAATTTTCATTCCATATTCTTTATTCCATACTTGTAAGCATCAGTTTATTAACCACAATAAACTCATGATCTCACGATACGAAATTTTCCAATTTTGATATTGTTTTTTGATGTGTTCATTTGAAAACAAGCATTACCATTAATTTAAATAAAATAAGTTTAATGTTTTATAATAATACATTTTTTTTACTATCTGTGATGTATTGATCTACTGATTGAGTTAAGAGGAGTAGAGCAATATAAGCTATTAACCCATAGTGGTGTCAAGTTAACTCATAAGTTCCTCAACTTGATCGAATAAAAGGAGAAAATATATTATAGTAGTTTTTAAAAATTCATAGGGTACTGAGTCATCCTGCTGTAGACGCGAGGTAGAATACCAACTCGACTATAACAACTATTTTTTCTGTGTTTTTTTGCCACCAAACATTTAGCAATTTACTTAAACGTAATGAATTTTTAATCAGAGCTATTCACTATGATTAATGAAATCGTAATTATACATAATTTAGGAAATGGGGCACAGTTCTCCTATTACTAAGGTCCCCGTATTATATTTTTACGTGGTTGATCACTTTCGAATGCAAGAATGGTCCACGCCATTAAAAAACGGGTTCTTTTAGAGCAAACCTAATTTTATTTTGAGAATCTATAAAAAAAAATAAACGATGTTTCCTTTCTGCAGATAGCAATTAACACATAATTATAAGAATATACGATATGATCAATAAAAAGTTCCCACAATCACTGAACGTTACGAATCGAAACATAATATCACATTATCATGAAACGACTACACTCACTAATATGCATTCATCCAGATACTCACAGTCACTGATATTCAAACCCGGAAAATACTATCCAAAATGTCTGAAGATTGATAAAGGCTCAAGCATTTAGAGACATCTTATTTTGTCGTCAATTTGGCATTATTATAACATTTGGAGCCTAAATTGGTCGCCAAGGTCACTTTTAACTTTTTTTTCTCCAGGTAGTTTCTCTCAGCGACTGTGAATCCATTTTTCCCGCAGTTGCGTAGCTTTCTGGGAGTGACAAAAAAATCCGGACATGCTCGTGAAAACATCAATTAATATTCGATTGTGGAGTAGGATCCTAATAATTCCTGAAATCGATCTTTAATTAATTAATTAATACATATATACAAATTTAATAAAACGCTTCATTGTCGCAAAAGATAATTTTTTCTTCTACCAAAATGATATTAAATGAAAAATTATTGAAAATAACCCTAGTTTACCTTCATAATAAATAAATAAATGAAACATTTTTCAAACCAGTTAAAATTTTTTGATTAAAAAATGAAGTATTGTTTGAATCTTAAATTACGTTGTTAAATAGTTGGAGTACCTACGAAACTTCAGATTTGAAAAACACATTTTCAGTTAGAATGAAAAATGTTTACTTTTTTCATTCATTATGATTCATTTTGCAATAAAAAAATCGATGCACCAAGAAAGAGTTACCCGTTAAATTGCGTATGCAAAGACATTGGAACCAATCATGCAAATTATTAAACTTTGGTGTCGAATGAATGAATAGCAGGAGCTCTAGTACATCGGAACTGCGTATTCAGTAGTTGTATATAAGGATTGATTAACAATAGGATGTTGAAAATTTCAGTTGAATTTCGACTGCGGATATCTTACATCGGCTGTAACTATGTCTCCCCGAAAGAATCCTGCACATGATGTGCAGGTGTCAGAGTCTGAAAGAGATAGTGCAATCGGAGTGAAAGAAGATGGTTGGACGAATCGAACAATCTCTTTACATCTGGGCGATTTGACGACGCTGACTAGACTGGATCAATTTCAGCAAATATGAGCGTCAAGACGGCAGCAGTTGACCGAGGACCACAACAGAACGGGAAGACAGAGTTATTGTCAGAGCAATTGTTACAGTACGGATTCGTCGTTATCAACTATCCACCATGTGGCCTGTGTTTAAACTGCAATTCGCAAATAGAATAAATCGAAAGTTCCTACCTGTCAGACGGTGGTCATCATCTTCCGCATTATCAGGATGCTGAATTTCAATTAATCCACACAGACACAAATAAAATCAATCGAATGACATCAGTTACTTTAATTAACTTTAAGATGTCACAACACAACAAACATTAACTATAATTAAATATTCTAATTCGCGTGTATATCAAATTCACTAACATAGTTCGCTTTTTCTACATCTCTCTTCTCTCTCCCACTCAGAACTGACCAAAATTCTTTTTTTTTTCCCTTTTCCACATCTGAAGCCTAGCGTCCTCTATCGTTAGTTTGAACACATTGCCTCCCGAATAACCAAGGGGTTCATTCAAATTTTACAATTAATGACATATTATCCAAAATAATGTTCTTACATCAATGAAATAACAATTTTACAAATATGAATACAAACAACTTTAATGACAAAATATACCTACATTCAATTTCCATGCGATAATATTTCTTAAATCTGAATACTTGAACACTGTATATAATTCTGAATGCTAAAAATAAAAATCTAGATTTATATACATTTAAAGATAAACAAATTTATTCATTTATTTCGAGATTGTGTAACAGTTGTACAGGTCTTTTAAGACGGATATATCTGTTTTTACTTCACACGATCTAATCTTACCATCTCTGTCAGGAAATGTAGGAACGACTCTATCTAATTTCCAAAAATGTCTAAGAAGCTTATCGTTATGAATTAGTACGATATCATTTTCTTTAAACTCCTTAATTTTACCTGAAGATTTAGTACAATGTAAGGATCGTAACAGTAAAAGGTATTCCTTTTTCCACTATTTTCTATTTTGTTTGTTTTAAACGTCATGAAAATTTGATTCGGTTTTTTGAAATATTTAAATTTTGTTTCTTTTCGTGTTTCCGCGTCATTGAAGCTTAAGTCTTTAATTAAATGCTCGTTTCTTTCACGGCACTGTATATCTACTTTTAAAAATTCTAATAATTCAGAAATTTTGTTTTCGTTTTTGGAATGAGTTCTGCGAGTGAATTCTAACAATAAATCCCTGGGAATTGATTTTAACAACACAGGATACAATAAGCAACTGTAATTGTTTGGGTTTATACCGTTATGTATTAAACCTCTATTGTGCGTTTCGCATTCCGACAGAAGTTTACGCAACCCTATTATATCGTAAGACTTTCGCACTGTACTCAAATTCAGGAGTCTAGACATATGCGCAACTATGATTATATTTTTTCGGCCAAATCTTTCTTCAAGTAAGATTAACGCTACCTCATAATTTTTCGATCTTAACACCAAACCTTGTATAACTATTTCAACTTCATTAATTAAATGCGATTTTAAACAATTAAACTTTTCTACTTCGTTAAGATTCAAATTTTTATATAGCTTCTTCAAATTGAGAATGAAATTCGTTAAACTTTAATAAATTTCCATCGTACTGAGGTATCTGTAAGCGAGGAAGTTTTACTGTAATAATTTTGCTCTCGACACTTTTTCAACGATATTAATTTTCTCTGTGGGGTAACTTCTGGTTTCGTTTTCTACGTCGGGTGACAGCTTGAATCCAGGCTTCCTTTTGTAACGGCCAAACTCTGAAGTAAATCAGTCAATTTTTCTGAAGTTTTAACGTTTTGTTTTTCCTTGTATGTTTAGCACATCCAACAATTATGTGTGTGTGTAATATTTCACTTGTATGATCCTTAATTTATTCAAAAAGCTTTTTAGTAATTTTTTTTTTAAAATAAAGAAGCATTGAAATTTTTTTTGTTTGCAGTTTTATAATTATATATTGTTTTGTCATCCAAACTTATCTCGTGTGCAAAATTTCAAAACTCTAGCTCAGTTGCCGGAAAAGTGGTCCATATAGCCCCCGGGGGTCAATGTAGTATAATTAGGGGTAAATACGATCTAAGCGGTTAATTAGGGGTCGATGAATGAATACTAATGCTATTCAATCTCAAATTTATGGACAACACAGCAGTCTGTACATTTTTCTGTTTGGTATGCCATTTGTAATTACAATAAGTAAGTAAAGTTTATATAATAACTAGAATACAGCTTTTTTAGCATCTCATTCCTACGTGTTTTTTAAAATAATTAAACTTGTTTAAATCTTTATTGTTACATGAAAATTTTCAATTCTTTTGAAATTTACGACAAATGGATATAACAGATGTAGAATAGGAAATACATGCAAATCATCTCCAAAAATTCAACGATGATTTTAAATTACGCATCAGAGATGTTAAAAATTAGGTATCCCAGAATAGACTATCACACAACTTTTTCCTGAAGTTGAAAAGAATGACAGTCATTTGTAAAACGAAATCATTGAACTATTAGTTGACATTGAAGAAAAGATATTTTTTAATAACTTAACCATGAGTAAATTTTGCACGAATATAAATATTATGCTAAAATATCCAAAATTTGTAATACAGCATTTCCCTTTTTAATTGCATTCCCAATCTAATGTATGGTTGAATCTGGCTTCGGTCATGTTAATTCCATTTTAACAAAGAAGAAAAATAAATGGAATATACAGCTCGGAGATGAAGTAAGACTGAAATTAACAAATTTTGAACCAAATATTGCTAATCTAGCCAAGAGTCATCGAGCACATCCTTCTCATTGATTTACATAAAAATTTGATTCTGTCAAAATTAAAATTAAAGGAACTTAACTGTTTCTTAAGTGATTTAATTTATTTATGAAACATGTAACGTTTTTTTTTTTTCCTTTCGTTATCATTTTTCATAGAGGAGATCAATAAGATATTTTTAAAATTTTGGGATGTCGATGAACAAAATGTTTTGACCACCCCTGCTCTATCTTATTGGGAATTGAGCGAAAAACGGATGAAAATATTTAGACCAAACTAATACACAGTACACGAAGTGTGTTGGAATACATTCAATAGTTCATGAACAAAGAGAGAAATTTAAAATGCCCATCTTCTCTAAAAGAACGATTTGGCTCACCCCATAGTTTTTGATCGATTGACTACTTAGGGATCCTTTGCCTCTTTTTTGCAATGTTAAAGAAAAACCGCTTTGATTGTACTTTAAATCAATCAGTAGTTGGGATAACATCAGATTTCTTTGAATTCTATAGCATTGCAACATTTTTAGCTTCTTGTCTCCCTTTTTCTAAAAATTTTTAACTTCATCAAATTCAAAATTTGTTCTTTCCCCACATCCTCATCTTGACATGAAATATTTTACATTTTTTCTCAAAGCCGCTGAAAAGGTTTTACAGCTCTAAAATAATCTGTTCTTCGTCATTTTTGGGAAATCGATTAGAAGTCGAAATGTCAAAATTTGCATCGCTACCCAAGACATTTTTTACTCATCTTGAAAAAAATACTTCTTTCATTAAGGCTGACGTAAAACAATGATTGATAGGTAGGGTAAATGGCGAAAGAGCCAAATCTGTCTAAGCGGTGTCAAGCGTTTGTTTAAAATGTAACTCAACAGAAGAAATGAAGTAAAATTTAAAATTCATTGACATGATTAAGAGCCGAAAGTGAAAATGATTGTAGAATATTCCGAAGTGTGTCATCCGTATTTACTTATAGACAGAACACCCCATGGGAAAGGAAGTTGGCCGCGATAGCCTAGTAGAAAGGCAACGGACTCGAGCCCTTTGTGGGTTTCAACCTTGATGCCACTAAAGACCTGCTGTGTAGCCGGGGTTGTTGCCCGTTAAATCATTCGGGGCCCAAAGTCCTCCAATTGGAATGGTGTGGAAGATAGGAAACGGAGTGCTGGCTTGGGTGTCGTCCTCGCCACTTGACTGAAGTTCAAAATTACGTGGTCCGTTACCAACAGCCTTCGGGATGCTTCTAGTGCTACGTTAATAGAGCCAAACCAAACCATGGGAAAGGAAAATATCATTATCGCACCTCGGAATCATGATTTCTGTACTTACAAGAAATAAGCAAGCCCCTGAGTATGGTTATAATTAACCTAGGTACTACTGTATATGTCATGCTCAGACAATGGTTTGGGAGTTACTTGCAAATAATGTGGTCTATTAATTCTATTCCTATACTTTGGCAAGCTTCTGCTCTCACAAGTGAGGGAGGCAGCTCTTATGCAAGTAAAATATGTTGTAAATGTAATAAAATTAAATAAGACTATTCAATATCCAAAAATAAATATTTTTTTATTTCTTTTACCAAGTAATTTAAAAGCTTAAATTGATAAATATCCAAAAGTAATAATATTATTTCATTTCGAATTAAAAAAAAATAATAATGTTATTCAAAAATATTACTAAAATATTGTACCGCTTCTATCAAAAAATTTTATTACGAAACGCTTAAACAGTTAGATAGGCTTATGAATGCTTTACGAATGTTGCCCATCTTAGTGGTTACAGGTACATATATGTGCCAAAAATTTGGTTAACAATTCGTAAGAGAAGTTTGCACAAGTTTAATTAAATGAAAATCAGTTAAAACACACGGTTGTTTATTTTTAATTTGGTTTTGTATCTCGGGACAAACAATAATTATGGTTAAATGTAAACGAAAATTCTCAAAGAGTCCCCTTCTATATATTATTTTTATTAGCTCCGTAAAAAAGCGTATTCTAAGGAATCTGAGAAAAATCAAATAAAAAGTAAACTTATCATTATTACGTTTCTTTGTTTAAAACCCTGCATCAAAATATTTTCTTACAATGATGAGAACTTTACGCTAATTCTACGAGATACGTATAATATTTTATTGTACTATACATATCTATATAATTATTTACAAGATAATTTAAATTGTTTTTTGTACCTGCACTCTATGCCAGTCAATTAATCCATCTCTCTGTTCTTACATTTTCTTTCTTCTATTCAGTTTAGATGGTTTCAAATAACTGGATGACTATAGAGGATTGCTTGGTAGCTACATCTACTACTTTGAGTTCTGTATGAGTGAAGAATACAACATTCTGAAAATCAGCTTCCAATTTCCAGCCTTTGGAAAGATTTTTATTCACGTTGAATTATCACTGATTTTAGCTTCTACCAGGATTCATCTCGAGGAACTGTAACATTTAGCTCTTGATTCTATTTACTTCATTTTTGGTCGTGGATATACTTCATCATCTATGTACAATATCATTTTAACTTGACAGGACTTCAAGTACACTTCCCTTTAGCCACTGTAATCGTCTTAATCTGTCGAATCCGATGAAGACAACTTCGCCGACAGAAATACATTGGCAAACTTTTCTTCATTTTCCTTCGGGATGTAACTGTTCAAGTTATTTTATTCGGAATCGTCTCCCAATATCTTCAAGCACTCTTTGGAGATACAAATAATTCTAACTCAAGTAAGTGATACCTACTTTATCAATATCTGACAACCCAACATTCTCTGGAATTTGGAGAATATAGATGGGGAGAGCTGAACTAAATCATGTGTATCTTCAGATGCGTACGTGAAAGGTTGTGAGTTGAAATAGCTCTCGATTTCACTCAAAATTGAGCTCAGCTATTTGTAATTAAAAGAAGCTAAATTTAAAACTTTACACATATTTTTCTTTATGTTATCAATTAATCTTTCTTACCATCTGTCTCACAAAGGAGTCGATAGACTATGAGGCTATCTTCTTCAGTGCAGATTCTGATTCTATGTCCCCCCCCCAAATCGACTTGCAAAGTTTATTGTGAGACGTGATTAAATTTCTTTATCAGAGTATAGAATCTCTTGTCTTCCTTGAAGACCAACAGCATCCTCAAAGCTTGAAAAAAGGCTTCTGCTATAAGCGATGTTATATAAATTTCATGTGTTCCGCACGATATTTTGCACAAGTGCACAAGGCTATCCAGTCTTTTCTACCATCCAGCAAGATATGCGCATGTAACCGTGAATATCGCACAGCTTTCTTTACTCTATCTTAAGGTAAAGAAGTGGATTTTGATTCCGTTCATGCACAAATAAATCATTTCCATCGTTTCATTTCGGGACTATCGACTGAATAAGGTTCCGTTTTTTTAATATTGAACTGTTATTTCAGGAATGATTCTCATCAATATTTGTACTCCAAGATGTCCAAATTCTGTATGTTTATTATTAACACGCATGTGCACAATTCTATGATTTAAAGGCAAAATTGGTGGCAATCAAACTCTCCTCATATTTTCTCCTGGAAATACAGGTCTGAATTGAGATTTGGTTTCGTCATTTAAATGCTGCTTCTGGAAATGCGACCATCTGTACAGTCTTCTGCACATTTCTTTCTGCGTGGTTTATTTCTTTCATGGTCTTTGACTCTAAATAAGTTCTAGAATTTTTGGTCCTGAAAGTTAGGTAAAATCTGAATATCCAAGCAACTCTAATAAGTCTAGCTTTATGAGAAATTCTGTGATTTTTTTTTCACTTTTAACGTTTGCTTATGTTTTGCTAAAATACATTTTCTCATTTCGTGATATTTCCTCCTGGTTGAAAACTAAATTAGATAACAGCCATTCACTTTCACTCTTCAATGAAGTTGCACCCTCTGATCATTTAATTACTAAAAGCTCTTAAGCTGAGAAACTTCTATAAGAAATGCCAGCTGTATTCTCTAAACCCCTTTTGTATATCTACATGAATTTGGAATTATTGATTTTTTGATTTCTAATTATCTGTTTGCCTTGAAATAAAGACCATATTCCTTACTTTTGTATTCAAGATAAGGCAGCATTCGAGGGTATGTCCAAAAAACAAGTTCAGCATTCTTCCATTTTAAATTTTCTAAAACTGAGGAATAAAGTCTAACTTCCACCATGACAGCAATCAATTCAAGCGACAATGATGTAAATGGATTTGTTAGATGAATTTGAAAGCTAACAGATGGGCCTTAACTCTTGAAGATGTCTAGATACTCAAGAATACTGCTATTGGGTAAGCATTGTCACTTTCATCACAAAGCATAGATAGTGCAAAACTTCTTATATTCTTCATTAAAGTTAATTCATTATTGTATTAAAATTTATGTTAAAAGAAAGAGATTTCTTTATCAATTTAAATATTTATCTTTTGTATCTTCGTCTATTTCTGCTTCCCAAGGTATTTTACACTTCCATAAATTTGAAACTGGAAGAGTGCGAACTGCACTCCTTCGATCTATTGGGAAAAAAAATTGAGCTTCATAGCTAATATAACTCTTTGAATGATTTGATTAATATGTTGATCTTTTAACTTATCTAAATTAAAATTTGTTACATCCTTTCGCCGATCCCATATCAAGTTTAAAAGGATTGTGACGACTTCATGTTTTATATTTTCTTATGTTACCAACATTTTATATTGATTTTGTTGATGACATTGTGTTTGAGGGATTTTTCCGTATAATTCAAAAATTCAGCTTCCCTATCCAAACTGGCTAATGCATTATCAGAAGAAAACTCTTATTATGCTTTTCCAATGCTTTTTGATCATATTTCGCATTTCTCAAGCAATTTCGTAAATGAGTATCTTACTACATTTAACTGAAATGAGCCACTGTTCACTCCGAGCACCACTGTAACTCGTTATAATAATATCCTAACATTTTTTGTAACTTCATTCTTCCATCACAGATACTTAAGATATTGCATACCTGAAGGTCATACACTTACTTATTTAAAGGCGTATTCGACATCTTCAATAACATTTAACTTATTTTTCTCAATATCTTACTAAGACTTATAGAATTAATTGAATCAAATTAACTCCGCATTTTAAACTCTGATTGAGTGAGGGCAAAAACTGAATTATCGCAGATGCATTAAAAATTAGTCCAAAAAGAGTAGAGCTATTTTTTTTTATCACCCACTGTTTGGCAAGTAATGTTCACAATCATTATTTTCATTTTGTCTTACCATTTCTATGATATCTAAACCTAGATATTGAAAATTTTAAAATCCTTCGTCATATCGCCAACACAAGTTTTAAGAACAAAGTTGCTGTGTACCCCTGAACGAAACATGCCGTTTCAGGGTTAAAGTTTTGTTTGTAGGTAATAGAAGGTTAATTTCAGCTCAAAGTAACCCATTTTACAGCACCCTTCTTCATCTAGGGAAACGAAATGCTGAAATTTCATTTTTATTTACAAATTCGTTTCTCCTAAAGCTTTTATAGCAATTGTATCAATATACCGATGGTATATAAATTCCATAGCTTTGTAATAGTAATTGATATCCTTAAATAACAAATTTGTTATTACCATTGAAGAATTATCATTGAAATCATTAAACAGCATTTTACCCATCGAAGTTTATTTAAGATAGATTAAAGCATCTATGAGCTCACATGGTAAAAGTAAGACTTTTCGATTTTAGGGCTTACAAGCTAGCATCAGTCCATTTAATAAATGGTTTGATTCCTCATCTTTCGCAATTAAGTAATCAGTTACAAATGTAAGTATTTGTCTCAATTTCTGTGAACATGGTCCTAACTCTTAAGTTGGTATTTTAGAACAAAATTTCATTCTTTGGTCAAGTACCTTGAAATTGGAAATTCTTCTTTAATACTTCTAACTAACACTATATAACGATAATATTTTTCTTTATGTTCTGGGCCCCTAAATAAATTATGTGTGAAATGTTCTTTAACTCTAGAAAGACGGTTACCGTCATTCTGACCGTTTCGCAGTTTGTATTATGTGTAGGCTTATAATTTTGTTCCCAGGCTTCTGAAATTTTATGACTTTTATTAATTTTACATGAAACACGAACACACATGTAAAAAGTTTTTTTTGCTGCTGTAAAGAGGGGGGAAATTGTTGTATTACTAAAAAGACGGAAAGCTAGTTAAAATCAACAATGCAAATCATAAGACCATAAGAAAAACGTAATATGTAATGAAATACATTTATTTAGATACATAAAAAGTTATTATTTGAATCTCCTACTCTGTCCCCTTTACTTTTCCTCCCCTCCTCCAAACGACAGATGTTTTCATGTGAAATGCTAAGCAGATGTTATCTAGTGAAATACCTCTTTGTTCAGTCACGTGAATAATGTTCTGAAGAGATATATGTGATGAAAAATGCAATGAAGAAATTCTTCAACTTCTGTTTGAATGAGATAAAAATGAAAAATAAATAAAAGAGAAGGAAGACTGAAAACAGTGAAAAATTGCTGAATGCTTCTGATTCGGGACCTACATCTAGTATTGAAGTTGCATGGGACGATGCATGATGTGGGCACGGATGTCTTCCAATATACTATCGGAACCTGGTGTAGTGTTTTCCTATGCAAAGGGGCTCGAAGACAGCGGAAAAATATCTAGCACTTTTCAGCCATTGGTAGATAACTCTATGAGGAAAATAAAACTGGAAAGTACTGAAACAGAAGCTCGACGGCAACTCCAAAATGAACCATGGTCGATGTCAATAGATGAGTTAGATGCCTATTTAGTTCTTTTGTACGCTCGAAGAGTCTATTGTGCCAAAGGAATCTATGTCAGTAATGTATGGAATAAGACGTGGAGACCTATATTTTTTTCGTAATACTAAACCACGAGGTAGGTTCAAGGAAATATTGAGGTTCATGAGATTTAATAAAAATTCCACAAGACCTCAAAGATTACAAAACGATAAATTTGCTCTAATATCCTCTGTTTGGGATCAACTCCTTGAAACCTCGTTTCTTGTTACTTACTTAAAGAAATTATAACAGTTAATGAGCTATTATTTCCCTCTAAAACTAAATACGTTCTTAGAATACATACCAAGCAAGCCTGATAAATTTGGTATTAAATTTTGGATTGCAGCGTAGAGTCAAAATGCATGCTAAACGCCGTTTCATATTTAGGAAAAGATAATACCAGACTGGATATCTTATCATTTTCAGACTATTTCGTTTTACGTCCGATGGAACCATTCTTGAGCAAAGGCAAGAACGCCACTACCAATAACTTTTTTACGTGCCTTACTCTTGTTGAGAAATTGAAGAAAAAATATATAATCATAGTCAGCGCAATAAAGTAATCAAAGCAGGGTTTTCCAGTCGCTACGAAATATTCAGAGCATTCACTTTATTCTACATCGTGTTATAAGCATTATGATTCCATCTTGACTGTGTATCAATGTAAAAAGAACAAGAATGTTTGGTTCTAAGTTCTCTATACCAAATTGTTAGCACAGTAGATAATGAAGAGAAAGTATCCGAAAGTGTGTCACTTTATAATTCTACAAAGTATGGTGTAGACATTTTTGACCAAATGGAGCGTAACTATTCAGTAAAAGCAGGAAGTCGAAGATGACCAGTGCACGTTTTTTTACGTTTATTTTAGATTTAGCTTCAATAAAGGCTTGGAACCTAGAAGAGAATTTTGGCTTCAACTTTCTGAAGAACTTCGAAAAAATTCATGAAATAATGAAAGCCATCCTACACATTATTTCTCAAATTTATGGTCAGATATCGAACTCAAAAAATCATACGCAATACCAAATTGGGCTCTGTAATGAAAACAGGACTGCATATGCATGTTGCAGTTTAGTTTAGTACTTATTAACATCGCACTAAAAGAAACACGGGGGTATTGGCAACGGACCTCATAATTTTGAACCTCGGTCAAGTGACGAAGGCGACACCTGAGCTGGCACCCCCTCTCCTAACTTCCACACTATCCCAACGAGAGTACTTTGGGGCCCTACAGATTTAATGTGCATCAGCCCCGGCTACAAGGCGGGTCTTTGGCAGCCATTGCTTGAACCCACAACTGAACGAAAACCACCGATCACGAATCCGAAACCGTGACCACTAAGCTACCGCGGCCACTATAAACGTTGCAAATGCAATCGATATGTGTGTGGTAAATGTTTGTAGCAATAAAAAGTAAAATTTCGGTTGAATGTAACAGATAAATGTGTTATTTCACTTACTTAGCCATTTAGTAGGGATAATAAGGGTCATTGTATATTTTATATTATTAGTTCAACTGTACCAAATAAAATATTGTACATTTCAAAGTGATTTGTATTCATTGTCATACTTAATTTTAGAATTTTTTTGTAATTGTGTAAGATTTTGTTTCATTCGTTAGTATTAATTCCATCTTTAAGACATTGTGTTTTTATTGACTTCAGTATATAAATACTCAAAAATAAATTCAGTAAATAATAAGAAATGTTATTTCTTGTTTTGAAATATTTATATTTTTGATAATTATTATTTAAATATGCGTTTCCTATACTTTAGTTATTATTTTATTTCTGCCTGTCATTTTGACGATCCTTCGTAATTTTAATAAATAAAAAATTCCCATCTTTCTAGTGTTAAGCTAGTTATAATATATTTCTTCGGCCATTTTTTTTACTCAGATATGACCGCAGGGAACAAGAATCATTAAAAATATTTAGTAATTTGTCTTCTACTTTTACCTGAATATATTCTTATAAAGTTTGTAAAAGAATCTCTCGATAGCAGGTTTTGTTGCTTAATGATGTATCGTTAATCTATGTTTGCACGTCGTCCCTCCAGTTGGTTCTATTTTCATACTATCACGCTCTTCGTATTTGTTTTTGTTACACGTCATAGCGGAATGTTTTGCCTTATACCGATCACAAATCTTACTTCATTTGCAATCGCGAACTCTGTGACTTATCAAAACACCAATATATATGTAATTTTTATTAACATTCTACTTCGACCGTCTAAATTCATTTTCAGAGCATACCGGTGAAGACACGATTCACGATTATTTTTTCATAGGACACGCATGTTTAATTCCCATGTTTTGTCTTTCATCTAGGAAAATGATTCTGAATATAATTTCGAATTGCCTCTCCCCCTCCTCCTAAGGAGTGAAAAATATCTTAACACCTACCTCCCCCTCCCTTTGTAAAAATTCCGTAATTTAGGGAATATGAGATAGGGATTACTGAATTATAAAAGGCAAAATGTTTAAGTAATTTTCATCAATAAAATTGACTTATGTATCATACATATTTGTTTTAACACGATACTTTGGTCCCTATTGGTTCTTGTAGTTTATCTGTTGAAATGAAAATAACTAAGATAAAAAAATGCTCGAAAATAATTTTTTTATTCATAATTAGATAATAAGAAACAACAAAACATTTTTACATTAAAAAGTGGTATCCATGAAACAATCAAGCACCTATGTCAATGAGATGGTTGTGAATTTGTTTCCTGACTTTCCGTTCAATATTTCTAGTGATATGAAGCCGCAACTCCCGTCTTAGCACGATTTGGTATCGATTCTGATTTTTTATAACTAGATCTGACACATTACTGAATCCTCACTATACACGGCATTAGGAAGTGAAGGGGATTAAAATACTTTTGACGATATTCTAGACTTTTTAGAGTAAAGAACATTAATGTTACTTTGAAGTTAAAATTCCATAAGAGGATCACCATTCTTAAAATTGATCTTTAAATTTTCCGCTTTTTTAGCTTTTGTAATCAAGCTTCTTGCAAAACGCATATGTTCAACTTTTTTGCTTCCATCACAAACTGAAAGTACGATAAGAGTAAAGCCTAATTACTTGGCAAGGATGACTCATTAACATGAAAAGTAAATTTGGTGGGTACTAAAATTCGCATAAGAAAACGTCTTCAGAAAACGCATCAATTCCGCTGTCTCATTGTATCATGGCTTGAAAGCGCATTTCTTATTGCACTAAATGTGGCTGAAAAAAAATAATTTATAAAGCTTCTCCTTGATTACTGGAAGTATCAACTCTTTGCTAAGGGCAGGAACTTTCTGTGATTTAGCATTTAATTTTGATATTTTATAAAAGGTTAGTAAACTATCATTGCATTTCTGTGATGAGGTCGCTAATAAGTTTACGAGTGATGGTGCTTATAGAGACTTGTCCCTGGTGTTCGGGAAAAACGAAAAAACTTTATTTCGTTTTTCAGAAGGAATATTTTACTGATGCTATGAAGTAAGCACACGAACACTTGTGAATTCGACGGCAATTGAATAAATTATCAATATACACGAATCCGGACATCAAGTAAGTGCCACTATATTGACTATATTTCTTTTTGTTAGCTGACTACTTTTTCTTTTTCTCATCTGCGATGAAAATAGGATTAACGGTGTCAGTGAAAAAGAATATCTGAATACCACAAGAGATAAAACTTATTCTTCCCAGAGCCGTCGTGTAAGTTGTACCATTTGAAACAGAATTTAATATGTCATGAAGGAAGAAAAAGGCTTAAAGTTACAAGTATTTAATTTCTTATATGTACAGCTATTTACAGAAGTTTTGTGACAAGTATCTTTATTTCGTTCTCATGGGAACAAATAAAGGACTATTTGGCCTTGCTGGAGATCAGATTCCCGTAGAAGAATCTCTCTCACTACGTCGAAGCAATGCCGAAATATCTAAACGATCTAGAAATGTTGATATCTTGGAGAACATAAATGGCTCACATAGTCTAAATGTAGAAAACACTTAAATGATGAAAGCAACTTTTATGAGTTCCTTAAGGTAAAAAAGGGAATACTTAGATAGAAAAAAAATTCCAGATCATACCATCAATGTCAACATCGGCAGATAGATTGATAAAAATACTAAAAAAGAAGGCCAATCCGTGTTATTAGAACCAGGAATATATATACAACAGCTCCACCCTCCTTGGAAAATATTTATCTGGAGAAAAGGTAATGCTTTTTATTAAGTAACGAAGGAATGCGTTGGAGATTTAACAATTATATGACATACACAAGTACTACAATATTTCCTGAGTTGAATTGTTCAGAGATTAAAATAAAAATTAAGTTTAGAATAATTTACTTTAATAAGTGAGTATTCTAGTAGGAAACTTACAAACATCAACATATAAGAAACTTGTACATGATTTTAACTGATAATTAAAAAAATATTTCTAATCATAATAATAATAATAAAATAGACACATTAAAACACATATAAAGTTCTTTATACATATTAATAGAACTGAAGAGGGCATGCTCGTTTCGGTACTTTTAATGAAATAATTAACATGCATACTAATCAAAATCGTGCACATTTTAATCAAAATATTAATCAAACAAACTCACTTCAAATTTTCTGATGGGTTACCTTTGTAAGCCCAAATATTAATTGAATTTCCATTTTCCTTTATAAACATTCGAATAAGATATAAAAAATCTGATATATACATTTTTTTTATTTTAAAACAAATATAAATACATATTAAATATGTATTTTTAAGCAACATTTCAGAAAGTTCTAACATACATTCAAACAATATATCAAAAACAGGTTTGAATATAATATAGAAAATCTGAATACTATTATATATATTTTCATTCCCACACAAAAAAGAATAAATTTTATTTCTCTAAAATTGACCTTCTGAGACTATCTGCAGTTTTGTGGCTTTAACCTGACCGATGTACACTTCAAACATTTTATGGTTGTAATGCCAAAGCCAATCTCTTTAGTCTTAGGTTTATACTGATGTTTTCATTGAACCAAACTAACGAATTATGATCTTTCATGGCTTAAAATTCCTTCCCATACATAAGTAATAAAACAGCTTCTTTATAGCAAAGGTAATACTAGCACATTCTTACTCAGTTTTGCTATAGCTATTTTCAACATCCGAGAATTTTTTACAAAGATAAATTATTGGATATTCTTTATTTTTGTCATTTAACAGTTTTAATATAACTCAAACTTCAGAATTGGATGAATTCGTCGGAAAAATAAACACTAGTTGAAAATTTGAAGCATCAAAGACATGCTTATTTATCAGTTTCATTTTAAGCGCTTAAAATGAGTTTTCGCACTTTATTGTCCAAACAATTTACCATTCCTTTCCCTATTCGTTAACAGCATCAGTCAACGGAACTGCTGTCTCGGAACACATGCGAATGTATCGTGAATACTGGAGCTTTAATTTCGGTTTTAGGATCTGAAAAAATACACCAATTCTATTTGCTTTGAATGAAACTCTCATGCATCTGAAAAAAAAAACATATACCATCTAAATATGAGGCAAAGAAATATCCAAGACCTTTTCGTAAATCAGCCATGAGTTTGCTACAGAAATAATGAGCGTTCTTTAACCCGAAACTCTTTTAAGAGGTCTGTAAGTTCCAAAGTTAGTAAAAAGTTTACATAGCGTCGAGAACTTTTACTTTGAATTTGCCAATATCCTTTTGAAAAATCACGGGTGGTATTCAATTAAGCTGCTGAAACAATTTCCACACGTTCCTCGATATTCGGAGGGGAATGTGTTTAGTTCTCAGCACTTTGTTTAATTTACGATAATCGACAAAAGTTCTGAGAACTTTGCCGGACACCTGAATTAAAATTAGACATTAAAATATGCCGGACACCTGAATTAACTTCTTTTTGTCTATATGACGTGTGATATAGTTTCGATTTAACAGCTTTATCGCTAATTAGTTCAATTTCGTGTTCCACTATTTCAGGTAACCCTGGAATGTTTGAAACCTTCTCCAAAAATCTATTTAACAGTTGGAGTATCTCTTTAGTTTGAGAATCATTAAGAGTTTTGTTTAGATGAAAGCCTGGTTTATATCTCGGAAATCATAATTTTTGGAATTGTATTTGAAATATGCGGAATTTCTATATTTTCACCAGCAAGTGTTTAGCGATTTTCACTAATTATTAATAAATTTGCATATTCCGGTCTTTTACAGTATGGTTTTAATGTGTTCATGTGATAGATTTCGGATTTTTTTCATTTTCCAAGAATTTCTACTAAATAATTTGTTTCGGATATCTTATTTAAGATTCTTCCCGACCTATCCATTTACTGCAACTTTATTCCATCTAGATGTTGCCGAACCAAGCTCTAAGTCCCCATCTTTAAATTTCCGTTTTACAGTATATATATCATACCATGTTTTTCGCAAAAACTGCAACTCATACATCTTGTCTATAGACATGAATTGACATTATTTTAGCCTATTAATTAATTTAAGCATATATTCAGTTACGAAATCATTCTCTTCTTCTTCTTCTAACCAATTTTTCATTACTAATGTTTCAGGAGTACACAGATTTTCCCCCTCCGTTAACCCTGATACTCCATATTTTCTTGAGCTACTATTCGTAATGCTAAAAGAATTGACAGCTGATGTTTTTCCCATAATAAGCTCAACTCTAAGCATTTCTCTAAGCGTAGAAGTTGCTTCAACGTCCAATGTAAATGATAAATTAATTTACTCTGTGGACCTTTACGGATGAAAACGTTCTGTAAATCATCTGCAGACCAAACAAGCAAGCCATACCTTCTAAAAACTCTGTAGTCAGAGCACTAATAATTAAAGTACCTTGGTGGCGCATTTTATTTCACTGGGAAATCCTATACGGATAAAGATGTTTAAAAACTCATTTATTACTTAATATCAGATACAGGTCTAGCAGTGAGAAATTTAGAAACATGCAAATATGGCTGTGATAAGATATTGATCCCCATTAGAAGTAATTGAGATTTCAAAATTTGATCAAAATTTAGTTTAGCAAATACGAATAACCGGAATTAACTTTAAAGAGGTTTACTTTTTGTCATTTGGCTTCTCAGCCCTCTGACACTCATCATACTAATTTACTAACTCTTTCATATCTTTATAATAATTAGGTCAATAGAAATAACTGTTTAATTTATCTTTAGATTTAATATATACATACATATATATATATATATATATAATATATATATTATATATATATATATATA
>BMAW01120600.1:223971-248872 GCA_019974015.1 Nephila pilipes | reverse complement strand
ATATATATATATATATATATATATATATATATATATATGAGATTTTAAAAGATTTTCCCTTTTAGAGGTCATTAAAGTCAGTTCAGAAAAAACTTTCTGCAGGGTAGAAATTGAAACGTGATCATCCATTTCTAGACAAAAATTATAGCATCCTCTCCATTTTCTAGAACGTTAATTGCACTCACGTTACTTTCACCTATTTTTAATACATTACTTTTACAGATAAAATTATTCCTTTATCTCTTTTAATTTTAGAACTTAATTGTGCAGCATTAATGACCTCTGCTGAAAATAATTCATATCCTATTTCCTCTTTAATTAATTTAAAGCTGTTTTATTCTCTAACTAAAAAGTGTCGTTTTAGCTTAAGAAATTACCGCAAATGGTGGTGTTTGTTTGAATCGTGCTAAAATTTCCGGAAACATTCGCAATCACAAAAGGCAGGCAGACTAATTCCATACTTAGAGGTGTTTTTATTCAGATTCTCACCGGAAAAAAAAAGATGTATTTATATATCTATTATATACTAGATTAATGGTCCCTCCTTTATCTCTCATGACTTTAATTTTTTTGCATTGAAAGACTATGTGAAGGAAGGAAATTAAGGGTATCGTTTTCTTCGATGTTATTTAGGGATTCTGTCTCTTTTTCTTTCATTTAGGGCATGGATTTCTTATATGAACAAGCAGCAATGAAAACGTCTAGGTCTAGTATGCTTTTCGAAAGTCCTTTTATTTAACATAACGACTACGGTAGCCTAAGGGTCAAGGTCGTGGACTAGCGGCCGGCGGTTTTCGTTCAGTCGCGGGTTCGATCCTTGGCAGCCAAAGACCCGCCGTGTAGCCGGGGCTGATGCACGTTAAATCTGTTTGGGGCCCAAAGTCCTCCCGTTGCCGTGGTGTGGATGTTAGGAGAGAAAGTGCCAGCTCAGGTGTCCTCCTCGTCACTTGACCGTGGTTCAAAATTACGAAGTCCGTCGCGAAAAGCCCTCGTGTTGGTTCTAGTGCGACGTTAATAAAAACTAAACTATACTAAATCCCTTAACATAAATCGTTGAGATAGGTTAACGATTTGTTTGTGGGAAAAATCTCTTAACATAGTTTTTTTCAACTTCATTCCAGATATTGGGGTCATTTCCTTTTCATAAGCTCGATTTCCGAATCTAGGTTTCGTCCTTTTTACTTCTTCATAATTGTCAAAAAGTTCTGCCAATTCTGAAGCTGACTTAAAGTTCACCCAATCATCTAGTAAGTGATCTTTCATATCAAATTTTGAACGCTTCTTTAAATGGTCTGCGACATTTAGATATTTAAAATCTTCAAAAGTCACAAGTGCTAAACCCATTTACTACGAGTATTCTAAATAATTCATAATTTCAAAGTAAAATCCTTCCACTTATTATGTACTTTTCTTTGATGATGAACAAAAGTTTGGTGGAAGACTTTTGTACCTAAATCTCTGAAGTAACAATTTCTTTACATATAATAATTTTCTCCTTGTTCTTCCGGCTCGCGAGTAATTTATTACACTATATCTGTCGATGATAAAACCAATAAAAGACCTACCTAATCTTCCATCTCAATTAAGGTCTTTCTTACTTGACATTTGAAAAGACAAGATATAAACTAATATCAGATTGTTTTGGGTAGAACTCTAGTATAAATCCTTTTAGTTTTATTCGTGTTACGCTGGTTGTAATCCTTTTCTTTCTCTTCTAAACTTTACAGTTCCGATCTTTGAAACTTATTTCTTGCCCTTTGTATGTCTTCTTCCATTTTTCTAGGTTTCAATAATAGCCTCAAACAGATTTTCAAAAATTCCTCACCACATCCTTCATTATCAGTTATACCAAACTTTTTCTACGAAATACACATTTCTAATGTAGCATTTAGCCCTAACTCTCTTGAAATATTTAGCATACCTTTTTTTTCCTTTCCCGAAAAAAACCATTTTATTCAAACAGTGACTAAAAATATATCTTAAGTACAAGTGCATACAACTATATTTTACGATTCTCTAATAACACGTAAAATGTTCTCATGAAGAATAAATACTAGAGTACCTCCCCCGTTTTGATGTACCCTGCTTGCTTACCTGAGGACATTCATTTGTTCATATTTATGCATTATGAATGCCTTATCGATGCCTGGTGGGTCGTTTTCTTTCTGAATAGATTAACACTATTTCAGTGAGTTTCCCAGCCTGATGAATAATTTCCTTTGATTCCAGATAAGTTGCTCTTTCGGGTGGTTTTTTTCCGACACCTGTATTATAATTAGTCTGTCGAAACAGAATCCAGAAACAAAAAGTTTCTTTTTCTTCTAGCGAGCAATATTTCCCTTTCACATTGAATACCCGCTGGTCGGCTACACTCTTAACTACCGTCTCACGTGGAAACAGGGTCTGCTAGTTCTTGCTGGAGATTAGCTTATCATCCGCCTATCTCTTTAATCTCATCAAAGCCCAGCCGAGAGATCTAAGCAATCTAGAATTCGAAGAACACGCGTGGCTGGGGCTGTCCAAACGTAGAAAAGACTCATCTGATGACAGCAACATTTATGAGTTCCATAAAGGAAAAATGAGACAGGTTAGAAGGAGAGAAATATATTCAGGAAATATATTCAGGATTTTTGAAAGAGAAATATATTCGTATAGTTTGTAAATCGATCCCAAAACCCATCAATAGCTCATAACTAATAGAAATTGTTAATAAATCGTGAATCATTTTATTCTTTCTCATTTTTATATAATGGTTCATTAATATTTTTGTTTTAATTAGATATACATATTCTAAACGTTTTTTCAGTCAGTTAGAAATTCACTAAAAATTAATGCGCAATGGTGTACGTGAGTTTTTTGTAAGCTCTCAATTGTTCACACATAAAATGTGATTATAAATTACAAGTAATTTTAAATTCAGCACTAAACTCCAAATACTTATTACAATTCAAAATGATGCTGTAAATAGTTATAGATTGCGGCTCAGGGTTGCCAGAAATGTAAATGATCTGAGAAAAAACAAATGAAAAGTGAACTTATTTTTCTTCCGTTTCTTTGCTTCTGCACGTACGTCAAAATGCGAGTAATTGTTTTCAATGAAGAGAACTTCATTCCACAAGACACAATATTTTATTTGTGTAAATTTTATTTTCCAACATCGAGTAGCACTGCTTTTAGAATCACGTGACAAGTTATGAACACACATGTATCTCTAATAAATTTCTTAGCAGAAGTAAAATTTGCAAAGTTTGGGCCAAATCTTGGAACCAAACAAACCAAGGAAATATGAATAAAGTTTACAGTCTTCTTTAAAGTTAAAAGTCAAACAACAGATTAAAGAATCAAACAATTGTGTTGCAGAAAGGACTTTCGATATTACAGAGAATATAGTAAGATACTTGAGAAAGAATGAAAATGCTCTTAGGAAAATGCAATTAAAAAAATATTCTACGAGCACAGGAAGGACTGACTGCCAAATTTAAGAAACAACGTTGTAGAATGGGTAATAGAACAGAGACTTCACCGTTATGTTACTACAATAAATGTGAGGCTATTAAAAAGTGTCAATTAAATAACGAGACTGACGCTTTTAAACAATTTATCTTGGTTTTATACATATTTACTTATCACCTTCAATATACACTCCACCATTGTGTCTACAACTCTCCATGCGAATCTTCCAGTGTTCGACACAGTATTGGATGTCTTTTTCTATCAGCTCCTTCAAGACATTTGCCGCTTTCTATTTAAAAGCTTCAACAATCTCAATTCTACTTCTTTTTGTTGCACATCTATATTTTGGTGAATAATACGGATGATATAACACTGGAATGCTGTACTTGGCTAGATATCTCTTGGCAGATAATGCGGAAAAACTTGTACTTCCTCAATTTGGGTTATTTTTCCCCTTTTCCTTCACGGAGTGCGCCACGAACGTGAAAGTAGTAATGTTGATAAATAGTCTGACCTTCAGGAATCCAGGAAGGTACAAAATTCCACGAATAACGAAGAAAAACAATCATCAGTATTATGAGTTTCAATTTGCCCATTTCAGTTTTTTCATTGGCTCTTTGAGAGGATGGGCTCTTCTAGTGCATGGATGAGCACTTCGTTTCAGGATTATAAGTAAAAACCTATGATTCGTCATGCGATATTATCCTTTTCAGTAAATTTGAGTAATTTAAATGGTATTCAAAGCAACAGTAAAAATTGTTTTCCAGATTCTTGTTGGTCAAACGTGAGAATTTTAGACACCATTTTCTGACACACTTTTTGCATGTTAAAAATGGTGTAAAATTGTGGAAGACAAATAAGTGGCAAAGGCGACTAGATGTTCTTCGAAATCAAAACAGTTCGCTGGTGTTGAATACGTTTAGCAGCCACATATCTTAGAACCCTAAAGTCTCTATACACAGAATAATGATATGATTGTTGATATAACAGGGGGAGGTTTAACTCCCATGCCACAACATTTAGATGTGTCTCTGAATCAGCCATTCAAAAATCACATGAAGAAACAATGTCATAACTATCATAATGTGGGAACGAAGTCGATGTGGTGTGACAAAAAGTTCAATATGAAAGAGGATCTATGCAAGTTAGATAACTTAATGAAAAGTGTGATTTTGTGATCGAATAGTGAAAAAGTCAAAGTTGAAACACTTATAAAATACTCCAAATTATATGGTATTTGAAATGCATGTGTTACACAGGCGACGAGTTGTTATGGAATACTGATGACTAAGTGGAAAGCAACTCGCTAATTATAGTATGGGACCCATAGAATGAGTTTATCAACAACGAAAGTGAGGATTTTGAGGAGCTATTTATCTTAAATGGTGAATGTGAAGATTTTGCAGGTTTTTAAATATATTGGTGAGTGATTTGTTTCACTTTATAAAGGTTTGTTATTTAAATTTCTTTCTAATTTTTTTGCATATGTCCTATAAGAGGAAATCAGATATAGGACGCCCTTTTTATGATTCAGCTATCGTCTTATGACGCCCGCCCGACCCGGGCGTCCTCTTGTGTCATCACAAGATTCTATTATTAAGCACTACGACACAAATAATTACAAAACCACCAAAACAACTTTCACAATTTATTAGTATATATTTACTATAACACAAATGGCTACGCTCTCCAGGGTAAGCTTTCTAACATCTTAATTCAACCCACCAATAGTAATCTAACAGACTCTTACCAACAGTCCTTCCACGGCTGCAACTCAGATTCTGGATCAACTGTTGAAACCATTAAACAAAACCTTTATACAGTAATCCTTACTCGAACCCTCTATTATGGACTTTAATTCCTCCTTTCTCTTATGTGACACTTCAGCTTTACCTCCGGCGTCTCTCTCAGATCCTCCTTCAGATACTCTTTCAGATCTCCTTTCCGATGCTCTACGCCTTCCGACGGAGTGTATATAATTCTTAATTCAACCGTTTCACTTCATTCCTAACTGCTTTACATACTAACTTTATGTATAACGTTTCATTTTTGGTTGGGCAAAGGTTGTTTAGTGAAAGCAATCAATCTCAATTGAAAGTCCCCAAGGTTAGTGAAGAGAAAACGCGAATAAACCAATGTCACAGTCTTATCTGCAGAAATATATGATATTTATATGAGAACAAATATATAAATAGATACATAAACACACATATATACACAGAGAGAAAGAGAGAGTGAACTACATGTAAATTAAGTTCTCCTAATCTTAATTTCTAAATGAATGCTGCTAAAGTCATAAAAAAAAAGGGATCTAACTATGGTAAAGGGCCTTTGCTGGAGGAGATCTAATGGATCACCTGCTAGCAGATCCTCTGGTGGAAAACTGTAGTGTTAGGGTCCTATCTTAAAAGCGGCAAAACGTAGGGGGGGGGGGTATTACAAAGTTGTGGAGCATAAATAATTTAGTTTGAAAAGACATTTTTTGGATATCAAAGGGTATAAACGGAACGCGTAAAACGTACATGTGTTGTTAGTGATTTCAGGAACTCTTATATCAGAAAATTTAAACGAAAGGAAAAAGTAATATCTTTCGGATGAAAAACGAGCTTGCATTGGTATCGCATGTAATTCCCAATCTATAAGGTTGTGGTTCAAAACCTGCAGGGTGCATCTTTATACTGATGATTTTCCTTACAAACAGAGTTGATAATACACAGATCGTGCAAAATTGTGATGCATAACGCATCAATTCAACACAATTTGCAATTCGTAGGCGATATTTGTGCATTAGGCAGATGCGAATGTAACATTACACCGTTCACCTGAGACAACTAGAAAAGGGATATACCCTCGGGTTCGTATGTTGAAGCAAATGGGTATGGATAAATTTTCGAAAAATGAATATTGTGAGATGGTTCTACTTTACGGATAATGTTGGAACAAAGCAAATTCTGCTCCGCAGTTGTATTGGTAATGTTTCCCTGAAAGTCTTCATAGAAAACCATCGCAAATTTCGTGAAACGTTTAAGGGCAGACAGGCTGTGAGACAACCGATCTCGGTCTCATACACCATTTGGTATGACGGCAGGTACATCCAGACGTTGCACTATCGTATTGATTGATCCTGAGTTAGATTGCTTTACGAATTTTAAATATGTTTTCTCCTTCATTCTCTTTAACTGAGAATTATAGCAAGAAAAACAGGATTTTTAATTCTATAAATTATTATTATCTTTTTTATTGCATCACAGCTTGATTTTCCCCAATGTTTCTTCCTTGTTTCCCTACTGAAAATTAACTTTTCATTATATTGATCCCTTATCTCAAAACTACTTTTAATTGATCCCAAACTCAGTTTTGAAACCTCAATAGATTACTAATAAAGAATATTCCTATTTTTATTTACTTCTCTAATTCTGTCTTCTTTATGAAAATTTTTTTCATTGCCTGTTAAATAGGGTGTCCCGGAAAAAAAGTAAATACATTAAGTCCCAATTCAAAGGGATCGTGATCCTCAGATTTGTCCCTTAAATAGATATGCCTCTCACAGGAGGTACTATATGTATGTGTGTAGAAATGCATCCTATATTGACTTAATTGTAAATAGCAGTACAATATTTATAACAATGCCTGCAAATTCCTTTCATGTTTTCTCTCAACCAACCACAAGACGAAAACATAAGAAATTTGATGTTTATTATCTTTGGATTCTAAACACAATCTTCAGATATTGTATCAGGGCATTTTCATCTTATAATTAACGTATTAGTTCTTTTTATTGAAATAAAATCATCATGATTGAATTCACATAAGTCTATTCCCCAGTTCAAGTCAAGACGTATTTCTACTTCGGATTGTCGTACAATTGAATTATTTTTTTCCAGTAATTGTTTTTACAAAGATGAGTACATGGAATGATAATTAGTCTGTTTGATGAAGTGGATAAAATTTTTAAAGTAGCTGAGTCAAAAAAGTTCGTTATAGTGTTTTTGTGTGTAATTTTTTTTTATTTAATTGAAATGAAAAAGAAATTTTAATAGGATTATTTCCCTTTCTTTTTACTTTTAATGCTCATCCTGTTATAACATTAGGAATGAACTTGGTAATTTGATTTTCTTTTTTTTATAGGTTAGATAAAGAATTTTTTGAATAGAGCTGCACATTTAGTTCCGGAAGGAAAGCTTCTTTATTAACAGTGATTGATTCCTTTGTTAACAGTAATTAAAACTATCAGTCATTTAATGTAACTTTCTACTTTGTCTATTTGACGTTCTGCAAATATCATAGCGGTACATTTGATTGTAAGTTTGTTGGTAGAATTAGACTTGTGAGTATATTTATATTATGTAGTTCAGTTTTTTGCAAAGGGTATTTTGGTTTTAAAATTCGGGGTTTCAATTATTCAAGGATTTGTATTTAGAATTTTAATATTATTGTATGCTTTGGAATATTATTAAAGTATCCGTACACCTTTAAAACATCATTTTTATCAAAATTTTCGAATTTCTAACTTTAAAGTAAGTTTAAGTCTTAAACTTTTTTCTTTCTAATAGTGTTTGAATTTTACTTATACCTTATTTAGAACTTAAGTTACAGGGATTTGAATTTTACTCGGAAGCTAATTTTTAATTTCATATCAAAGTTTGTTTTGATTTTTCTCAAAATGAGTTTTCTCAACATATTTACATATGTCGATGTAGATATCAGAAAAAGAACTAAATTAATTTAAAATTTGCAAGTATCTTCCTTAAATAATTTTTAAGAACCCCTACTGCTTTCATAAATGTAAAATTGATATGTTTTTAGTAACAAAAAGGTGTAAATCATGTACTGTTATAACTTTTTTTTTTTTGATTTTTCATTGTTATTTGACTCGAAACACAATAGAAATTGTAGTAGTATGATTTTCATCAGTAAAAACACCAGGTAAAATAACACTAGCCCCAAAAATTATTATGATGAATAAGATAAAATTTACAGCATAATGGTATTTTTGTTTACTTTTGAGTTAGGAGCGTTATTCTGATAATCAATTTATGTAATATTTTCACCATGTTTTGCACTGCAATTTTTTTTAACTAAAAGTAGATTATTAAATGTGTTTTTTCATAGTTTTAGGTTATATTTTAGCATTAAAAATATTTTGATAGCAAATATCAATGTATTTCAAAAAATTTCTCCAACGGCTTACGGGTACCTTAATTTTTGGAAAATATTTTTTTTATTGTTTTGTTGCTTGTATTGTTATTTTTTGCGACTGTTTCTCCTTTACCATTAATACTGGGAATAGGAGTATTATGTGAGGTAATTTGATTAGTAAAATTATTTAGAACAATAGAATTATATTTATTAATTATATCTTTTATTTAAGTTCTGCTAATTTTTCTTAGGGGATGACGAGTTGTAGTTCGAGAGAGGATTTTTTATGTATGGCATCCAAGAAATTTATTAAAAGGTTTAATAATTGGGATGTTTTTATTTAGTGCAAGAAAGATATTTTTTTTAAACTTTTTTTGTTTCAATATTAAATCCTACCATAGAATTAAGGGTTCAATTAGCCTCCAAAGGAAAAAAAAAGTTTTATATGCCATTTCAGGTTTCATTACTAAGCACTGTTATTTTATTGCCATCTGGTGTTTCTGCAACATGAATTCATCTGTCTATTTTGAAAGAAAACTAGAAAAGGGCTCAAAGTAACTTGGCATAAATATGAAGATATAATTTATATTTTAGGGGTCTTAATCGATTTGAATATTATATAGCCAAGTTTAGTATTAAGGATTCTGTTTCGAGGTCTGTATTTTTAAAGCACCGGGATTTATGGATTTCACGAAATTGTGGGGAATTTATTTTTGATTATTATATGGTTTCGTTTGTTGAAGAAACATCTAAGCGTTAGACGTCATTTTGGGTATGATTTGCCCCGAGATAATAACATTTTGCTCATGTTGTTTGACTGATTTTTTTTCAGTACTTTATTGAAGTGGAGCTTAAATTTATCAGTATTTGAGCAAAATTAGTTAAGGCCATAACCTCTCAATTTTAAAAGGATGGTGGCTAACATTATAGATCTTTCTACTGGAACGTCTACATGAGCTTCGGAGATTCAAAATTGAAACAACAGAAAAAAATTTACTAAAAAAGCTAATATAAGAATTAGAACAAATTTAATTTTAAAACAGGCAGAAGTAATATTCAGTATACTTGGAATATATATTTAAAATTTAAAATTATTATAAGTGAAAGAAATAATGCTAGGATTGTATAGATAAAAAGATAAATTCTGGCTCGAAGTCGTGCAGGTTGGTAATCGATTATAGTAATTAAAATAATAGTGGGAATAAGGATAATTTCAAATATTATGTAGGAGAACAAGAATTTTCTGGCTGAGTAGGGTAAAATGAGAATAAATAAGATTGTTGAAATTAAAGATGAAATACTTAGGTAATGTAAGGGAAGATATTATAGTTAGTAGAGTTTTAATAATTCTTAACAAAATTACATTCAATGAAAAGGAATCAATTAGTAAACATTTATTGAAAAATATTAGTGATCTTTTGTTAAATTTAACAGTAATAATAATCGATATTAAAAGTATAACAGGAAAATAAAATGTACATATAAAGAAAGGTAGAAAATATAGCAATGAGAAGAATGAGATTTAACAGGTTAAATAAAAGAAGGAACGATTTAGATGATTTTATAAATCGTCTTATCGATATTATTAAGACTAATCCTAATAAAGAGCCAAACACCATAATAGATAATATAAATATTAATGATATTGATGGGAATAAACAAATATATAGGACAATCAAGTTGTATATTGAGATCAATAATAGTTCTAGTCTTAATAGGAGAAGAAAGATATGTTTTCATCATTACCACAATCTAATAATTCTTATAATGGCTATAATTTTTGTGTAATGAATCTTAGTATCTCCTACAATAAAAGTAAGCATTCTTATAAGCTTCAAAATAGTTTTGGAAATTATATTAATCCTGGGAGTAAATTTCCTCTTAAAATTACAACCAATGGTTCTGTGATTAGGGCATTAATTATTTTAGTGTTATTGTATTCTTTAATAATCATTATGTAGACCTATCTGGTTGCATAAATATCGCTATTTGTTTCTATAATAAAAAAGAAAAGTTTTTTGTGGAAAAATAATAGTCTTATGATTTCAGCGAAAGGGTTATGTTTGACCAAGAAGAGCCAAACACACTTTAATTTATGAAAAAAAGTGTATTTAGCATTCAGACTAGACTTTATTTATGTAAAAAGGAGGACTGGATGAAATGAAAAACAAGAGGTTTGAAGATAGAGAACAGTTATGTCCCGGGAGTGCGTCCCTCGTGTTTACACCCCCGCTCAAATTCCAAACAAGGAAAAGCTATTCCTGTAGTTCGAATCATTCGAGGGGGGAGATTTCGCATTTACCTAAAGAAAACAAGCCCTTGCATATAAATTACAGATACACTTTTAAGACTTAGTAAAATATACAGATAAATACATCATCAGGCAGCTAAATATGAGAGTGAGAATTCTTCCACAATGCCATCTACCCACACATCAAAAGCGTGAACTAAACTGATTACTTAATGTTTTGTTCTTTCTAGATATTATCATTATTGTACATTGTGTAAAGCAAGCAGCACTTCTTTAAACATTTAAATGCATAATTACGTTTCCTCTTGGGAAGAGTATATTTGTTGAGGTTTCAATCAATATATTTTTTCAGCAGCCTTTAACTTAATCTTCAAATTATGTCATTTTCCTTTGTAAATAATTATTGATTTCATTCAAATAATCCAATACTCTGTATCTTAAATTGAATTTTGATCATTTATCCTGATAAAATGTAAAAATGGATCAAGATAATATAAGAAAAGAAAATGTACAAAAGTATAAGAAAAATAAATTTAAAACATTTCAGCGGTAAAAATAAATTCAAATCATTTCTAAAAATACTTTTTTTTTATCGTGAACTCAGAAGTAAAGGCTGAGCCACATTCCAGGTAAAAACCACTCAATTAAAGACTTATCGATGTTGATGAAAGAAAAATATGAAAATGCTTCCTTAAGAGATATCTTCATTAATTTTGATTAAAAATATAATAAATACGGTCTCTTTGTTTAATTTTAATATCACTGAACTCTGTTTGTTACCAAAACAACCAAGTCAAAGACCGTTTTCTTTCGTTTTTTATTAATTTATTGCTCTGTTGTGATGTAATTGCTTATTAACGTCGCACTGAGAAACCACATGAGGGCTTTTGACATCGAATTTCGTAATATTGAATCTTAGTCATGATAGAAGGATGATACCTGTGCTGCCACTTCCAACTTCTAACTTCCACACCACAGGAAGAGTTTGAGCCTCGACAGAGTTAACATGCAACTGCCCTGGCTACACTGTGGGTTATTAGAGGCATCAGGGATTGAACCCACGACTCAGCCAAACGTGAGTCTGTGACCATGAACACAACGTTACCGCATCCCCTTTATTACTCATAAATAATAAAAATTATGAACTGTTTTGGAACAATAAAATTTAAAAACTGCATTTAGACCAAAACTATTTGTGGAAATTCGCGTACTTGTGTATTATACTCTTTTTTATGTTTCCTAGAAAGTTCTGATTGTCTAACAAACGTTCAAGAGAGAAGGGTGACACCTGTTTTGGCACTTCCCTCTCCTAACTTCCACAACACGCCAACGGGAGAAATTTGAGCCTCGACAGAGTGAACGTGCATCTGCCCTGGCTACACTGAGAGTTGTTAGTGGCATCAGGGCTCGAACCCACGACTCAGCCAGCCACGAGTCAGCGACCATAAATACTACGTTACCTCGTCCACTTAGCTGTTCATAATTAATAAAAATTATAAACTGTTTATAAACAATAAAATGTAAACACTGCATTTAGACCAAAACTATGAGTGGAAATTCGCGTACTTGTGTATTATACTATTTTTCTTGATTCCTGGAAAGTTCTCATTGTCTAACATAACTGAATTTTTGAAATGAACGATTTAATTATATTGTAAGAGTAGTGTTCTGCCCACTCAGTAATTGAACATGAAACATCATTACAATTCATAATCTTCCATCTCCTTTTGTAAACAGTAAAATAAATGTTATTCAAACAGCTGGAAACTGAAAGGAAATTTATTATCTACTAGTCACATTATAACATATAATACGATAAGACTTGCGTTGAAAAAGTATTTTCGATCGATTCCATTTTAGTAGCTTGTGGGATCGTAGTCATGACAAGCATTCTAAATATCTTTTTTACGGGCGTTCAAAAAAATTATTTCCTCAATGCACAAATTAATTAAAACTTAAACTGTACATCCTTTCCTATAATTGTAATTAATTCTTTTATTAATTACATGGAAAAGATCCATAATACTATATGGGAGCAGAACAAGTTATTATTCCCTAAAGAATTCACTAAGTGGCTTTAATGCTTTTATTTATGCATTTAAAGTAAATGAAAATTTCTCGCTAAATTAATTTATTTAGCGATCTTTTTCTTTACTAACAAATGTATGCCTTGAGTTCCATTAATGGATAGCACATAATTGATAATAATTGCTGTTTATATGTCATATGCAGTGTTGTTTTCGAACATGTTTTTGAAGTACCATCCTACATTTATAACTTTACGTCCTATGCATGTATTTTTTTTTTTTTTTCTGTTTCTTCTGGGGAAGTTATGTTTTGTGTGTTTATTAAGAAGCTATATAACATATATATATATATATGTGTGTGTGTGTGTATAATATATATATATATACATATATATATATATTTATATATATTATACATATATATATTAATATATATATATTCTTATGTTAATTGTAGACTTCAAACTCTTTGTATTACATTTTGGAAACATTTGGCAAAAACATTACTACTGTGAGGTGGACCCTTTGTTTTGTTTTAGTTTTACAAGTCCAAGATGCCTAAAATTCTAATTTTACATGAAATGTCTGACCTTTCAAGGATACATGACACGCACAACATAGAAATGATACCTTAATCAAACATTCATTCATTTGAATTGCATCGTGATGGTTGCAGATTTTGTGAAGAAAAGTAATATTTGTTACATTATCTAAAAATAGGTTGCCATAAAAAAAACATTATTCGTAACTCATAACTTTTATCGTAACTGGGGAAGACTAACATATTGCGGTTAATTAAATTATAATAATAATAGACTGATTCATTAACATTTAAAATAATTTGTCAACTACAGAAGCATTAAATAGGGAAATGGTCTGAATCATATAGGCTTAGTAGTTCTAGAGATTTTTCGCTAATAACTATTTAAGAGATGTATGTATTACATAACTTCCCTTAAACGACTAATGAGCACAACGTTTTTAACTTTTTATGTATGATATGTTAAATAGATTCTGAAATGTACTTTTTTGTAACTTTTTGAGTTTTTTTGTATGTAATAAAAATATAATTATTAATGTTTTTAATGTTCAATTCATAAATATGAATATATATATACACGAAATAAATATAATATAAACTAATAATAATTTAAAATGCTACACCAAAAAAATTATTCAATTTTAAAATGTATTTAACATAGGGTTGTGCTTTTATTGTGCATAATGCGAAAATTACCTAGGCAATAGGATCATAGTCATTCCAGAAGAGAAAATCAATGTCCAGACAATATGAACAAACACCTGAAAGTAAGGCAGGATAAGAAGGGTTGACCTTGGCGATAAATTGCATCTCCAAATTCTTAAAAATCAACGAATTTAGCCAGGATATTAGAGCCTTTACAGGAAAACTGAAAATTTAAAAGTAAATAGAGGCCTGTTAAAAATTGTTTGCAAGGTATTAACCATGAGCTACTCACTGTGAGTACCATTTATTAGTTTGCAGATATTTTGTACTATTGCAGCATCGTGATTTCATTTATTGTGTTCAGTGAATGCGCTAACTTTGAATTCGTGCTATTGTGCATTTTTTTTTGTCTGTGTCTTAATTGCTCCTTTTAATAATTCATCACATTTTTCAAGATATTAGTTGCAATCGACGAATAAGAAAACTGAAGGAAGGAGTAACGCAAGATAAAAATAAAACCCATATTTACACTTATCTGCTTCATAAATTACCTAAGTATTATACATTGCTCAACACTCAAAATATAACACCCAGAAGGAGTGTCCAGAAAATTATGCAAATTTTAGGGTAAACAGACGAAACCGAGTGATGCGAATGATATGAAATGCGCGACTATCAGCGCAAGCTGAAGAATGTATAAGGGAAGTAACCTGCAGAATGCTCAATTTTCGTACCATTATTTCTCCTAGGGAAATCATCTTGGAAAATTTGTTCTTGTCTTAGAGAACGCGGGTATTAGAAAAGGGTGCCAGGCCGTCGCCAGCGGAGGCAGTTCCAACAGACAGATGATTTTGCGAAGGGTATGGTGATCGGACTGAGAAGGGTGGGTTAGGTCCAAACGGCAAGTCTCATTTGACGCATACCTGGAGACGTCCACAACGCACCGGCTGTGATGAAGTTAGTCAGAAAAAGGAAAATATTGCAACTTTTAGGGATGCCGATGTAGCCAGAGTAACGTCAGCACGTGCGGATCAGAACATCCTCTGGCAAGAGGGGTTGAAACAGGAAGCCACTCATACCTCCATTCTGCAGCATATTCAAGACACCCTGGATGTTTCCATATAAATCAGAACCATTTTTCGTCGATTGGTTGCTAGTAGCCTGCATTCATGGTGACTGTTAAGAAGACTGCCATTGACCCCACATCATAGACGTCAAAGTCTCCAGTGGTGCCGGGCTCGAGTGCTGTGTGCGATAGATTGGCACTGGATCGTATTCTCAGATGAGTCACGCTTCTTTTTCTCCAATAATAGTCATCACGTATGAATGTAGCATAAAGATGGATACAGGTCCGATTCGGCAGCAGCAAATGTGGAACGTCGCACCACGTGACAACATTGCATATCGGTTTGGAGTGTAATTGTGTATGATTCCAGGCCACCTCTAGTTCATATTCAGTGCCCTATGATGATCCAAAGATACGTGGATGAGGTGATGTGGCCAGTGATACTTTTCTACACACAAGGGGTGCCCAATGATCTTTTTCAGTAGATTAAACACCGACCGTACACTGATCGCATGAGTCAACGTGCTCTGAAAGATGTACAAATGCGTGATTGGATACCATTTGCAGACATTTCCACTGACACTTTCAGAAGACGAACTGTGGTAAACGAGAGGAAATCCTCAGGACGTCATCCGTATTCCCATTGATTCTGTACCTAGAATTATGGCTGTGTGTATCTCCGTTCGACAGTGGTCCTACTTCATAATAACCTGAAGCTGTTCTATCTCTGAATTATGCATATCATTTCAAAGTAAAGATCACTTATTGATTTTTACTGTCTCTCTCTATTTGCCGAGCTTCATCAGTTTTTTTGCCACTCCTTCCAGGAGTAGCTATTGCAAAATCGCGTAGTGTATTTTTGGCAAATATATAACGAATAAAAACCAAAGTTATGAAGTAATTAAAATTAATTAATTTAAATACTATAAATTATATAATTTAAATACTATATAATATTGAATACTATATATATTGAAGTAATTAATTTAAATACTATATATGCACATATTTTGCAACGAAAAAAATACATTATAAATTTTCACTACTACTTATTCCTCAAACATATCCTTCTCTATATGTAACACCTTTTTCCACTAATGTTTTCATTTTAACAATAGCTTTCTTTTCCAGTTGACGTGAATGCTAGTATTTATGTCATTTCTTCTCCTCCTAAACAATTTTGGTCGAGAGTCAAACACTACTTTAAAATCCAGGGCCACTTTTCCGCTTAGGCACGCTAGGCATGTGCCTAGGACGTACATAAATTGGAGGCGTAAAAAACTGGAGGGCAAATAAAGAGAAAAAAAATTACTGCAAAAATACCACAGCTAGCAAGTCATGTATGCGTTGTGTGTGTGCGAGCGCGAAGCGAAATAATGGTCACTGCAGTGCTACTGACTCATGATGAGTGAACGGTATTGCTTGCGGACGCAGAGACAAGACTCTGATACAGTACACCCGTTTTCTCTCCTGCCCTCCCACTTTACAGCTGATCAATCGATATTCTCCTCTCTCTCCCACCTACATGCCGAAAAACGTCTACCCTGAGTAAGCGATGGCATGTTGTTCATCTCGTATATTCGTTTACTTAATGATAAGTTGTAAAAGTTAGCCTCGTCACTGACTATCATGTTTGTTTGCTATAGTGTTTTTTAAAGCGAACTGGCATACTATGTATTTAGTATGAACTGGCATACTAGAGATGCGCAAACTGAAAGGACGCGTTTTGCGTACACTCACATCGCCTATGATGTTTTGTTCCTGACATTTGCATACATATCACCTTTCAACTGAATTGTCTGTTCATTGTATTGATCGTAATAACCCTTTTTTTGGAATTCCATGGCTATATGTTAAAATTTAAGTTATTACTTACGTTTTGCACAACTTTCTATATATAATATACAGAGAGAGAGGAATTATAATTTATATTGTTTATTTTGGAGAATTTAAAGTTGTTAAATTAAGCTTTCTCGTATACTTAGTATATATAAAATTCATAAGGATTATTCATGGGATATTTTTACTATAATCAAATAGTAAAATTGCTTGAAATAAAAGAAGAATACTGAGAAAGTTAAAAATTTTCTTCAAATCTAAAAAATAATATACACACTAGTATCTTTAAACGCAAAATATTGTTTCAGTTAAGTGGTTTTTCAATGTTTTATGTGAAAGTAAAAAAATATCATTGTCATTTGGCTTCAAAAATTGAGGAAATCTTCGTGAAGTGTGGTTAATTAATTTACAGTTTAATAGAAGAGATTTATATTTGATGATTGAATAAAATTTTAAGAAATTTCCTATTCCTTTTGATTTCAAATGTGCTATAAGCTACTCTTAATATGAATCTAAACATTATTTAAGGTGTATAAATTGATTTAAAATTAAAATAATAAGAAACAAATTATAACACTATAATAAAATTCGAATATGGCACATAAAAGTAAGTTCCCGAGGAGGAATGTTTTTTCGCATTACTTATTAGATTTATACGTAAATGATAAATGAATCATTTCTTCATGCAAGAAATATGGATGAAGGATTACTGTTCGTCCATTTCAAATCTTAGGTCCTTTCATCCATACCATTATCAAACAATTAAACTTTTTATTGAATAATTTTGTAACGGAAAACTGGATACACACACACACATATATATATATATATAACCTGCAAAATGTTCAATTTTCTTACCGTTATTTCTGCTTGGGAAATCAACTTAAAAAATTTCTTCTTGCCTTCGAGGGTGCGTGAAGAGCAGAAAATGCCAGGCCGTCGTCAATGGAGGCAGTTCCAGCATGCAGACGATTTTACGTGGGGTATGGTGATCGGACTGAGAATGGCAGGTTGGACCATACGGCAAATCTCAGCTGGCGCACACCTTGTTGCTTCCACACTGCACCGGATATGGCTAAGATGGTTGGAAATAGGAAATGTAGGTGATTTAAGTATGCCGCGGCAACCAGGGTTATGTCATCACGCGTGGATCGACTCATTCTCCGACAAGCGGTGGCGGAACCGGAAGACGCTTCTACCTCATTCTGCAGCCTATTCAAGAGACCCTGGATATCCCCATATGAACCAGAATAATTTCCCGTCGATTGGTTGATAGTCTATTAAGAAAACTGCTATTTACCCCGCAGCACAGAGAGCAACGTCTACAATGGTTCTAAGCTGAAGCGATGTGTATGACGGAAGGGAACAGGGTCGTCTTCTTAGATAAATCAGGCTTCTGTTTCTCCAATGATAGTTGTCGCCTACGAGTGTTACATAAATGTACAGATAGGACCAATTCGGCAGCGATTGTGGAATGCCTCCCCAAGTGATAACGCGGTATCATGGTTTGGGCCGCAATTGCATATGATTCCGGGTATCTCTTGTTCGTATTCAGGGCTCTATGAATGCCCAATAATATGTGAATAATATAGCTGTAGCCAATGACTCTCCGCTACCTTCAGGGGATACCTACCCCTGCCACTGACACATCCAGAAGACTAGCTGTGTAAAATGGTTGACAGGGAATGGGAGCTATTCCTCTGGATGCCAACCACACTCTTATTGACTCTGCACCGAAAAGTGTTGCTTTGTGTATCGCCGTCCTCAGTGGTTTTACAACCTAATGAGCACAATATTATGCATATAATTTCGAAATAAAGACCACTTACTGTTCATTTGCTTTTTCTCTCTGTTTCATTACTTTCTGGACACTCCTTCTGAGTGTTGCTTTTTCAATTTCGCATAGTATATATATATATATATATATATATATATATACATGGTGCCTACAATAATTAATTATTTTATGTATACTAAACTGAATATGGCTACTACCCAATGAGACAGGTATAAAATGTATTATTAAATTGTATTATTTTAGCACTAATGTGTGGACATTTGAAACAGCTATGTAATGTTAAATAACACTATTAAATAGAAAAAAATCCCTTTATATAATATAGTGTTTTTAATTGTTAAAATATTGTACAATGCTATTGTTACATATAAAATGTATTTTTTTTAGATGCTCGTCTAAATTCAGGCTGTCTAAGATAGAATTATAAATTATATAAGCCGATAATTTATTTCAGGCATGCACATGAAAGAATTAAAAATAAATTTTAGAAAATAAATACATTAAGTCAATTTTTTGCATAAAAATGTTTTAACTAAGTATAAAAAATAAAAAAAGAAGAAATGTAAAGGAATGAAATTTTTCAAAGCATTTCATTAAATGAAAGGAAAACTGTTGAAAACATTTCATATTAACAACAAATAGAGCAACAATTCTACTTCAAACACTGGATAATTTTAAAAAATCAGCTTTCTTGACAATAACATCTTTAATTTGAGAGAAAATCTCATTTTTCCTTCCTTACCATAAATTACGCATTTATGAATGACTGGCTGTATAATATTGATTCATTGCATTCTTACTCTTTTTCAGTGTACTGTTGAATGAGCAATAATATTATTTTTATAAAGCCTGAAAAATTAAATCTCTACTAATTTTATCATAAATATATTCAATTATGTTTTAATTGTAAATCAAGAAGAAATATTTTATATATGATGTAACGTTATATTTACAATATTATTGAACACTTCTATAAAATTGAATACCTAATCTTCAATAATATTTAAGGAATTAACAATAAAACTACATATTCTCTATTTATAAGTGGATGATATTATTTCATATTGTTCTCTCTCTCTCTCTCATTTATATATATATCAAACCTACTTACTTTTTTCATTCCCGAATTGCTTTTAACATAGTTAAATTAATACGTTCTATGTATACAAGAATAAAACATAATTTACGCCTTTCTCCTGCTTAGACTATTATATTTCTAGTTGTTAAATGGATTAGCTACTCAAAATACTGAAATATTTCCTTCTGCGATGACACGAATATTTTGTGTATATTTCCTTTTGCGAATAAATTTTATTAAATACAAAAAGTGTGTTCAATAACACTTATTCTTAGAATTGAAAATAGAGAAGAAAATGGGTGATATGGAGATTTTCTAAAGAATCAAGTAATTGTTCATCAACTGACTGTGCCGTATTTACAACAACAGTGCTAAATCTCAAAACGGAAAAATAGGTGTCTCGTTAAGATAAAGAGGTGTCTCTTATCTAAAACAAATCTATCTCACATATTTTGGATTGAAGCAGTCATGACTGCAAATTACATTCAAAACAGATTGCCTACAACATCCAATAAAGAAACTTCATTTGAGTTGTGTACTGATGGTGAACCTTCAATATTCAACTGTATTCAATTCTATTGTTCAACAATAGAATATTTGCGTCAAAACTTTTCGTATATGTTCATAAAAACAAAAGATGAAAATTGGATGCAAAAGCTGTTGAAGTAATTCTGGTAGGCTCTAATAAAAAAGCAAGCCTTATGCAATCTACATTTCTGAGCATCAAGTAATTATTAGTAGAATAGTAAGATTCATAGAAGATGAATAAAAAGAAAATAATATTACAATAATGTCTCTTCCATCAACAGAAAAAATTAACATCAAAGAAAATTCAATGATGAAGGAGGGGACACTTCAAATATTGAACTCATGGTATTGCCCAAGAGATCCACTCGATCAAGTAAAGAAAAACCTCTTGAAAGACTTCTCTATTTACTAATGAAAAGGAAAACTATCTTGAGAATTGTAAAGAAGCTCTTAACAGGTCAATTGAAAAGTCCCCGGCCTACCATAGTAAAACACATTTTTTTGGCAAAATTAGTTTTTTTTTTTCAACATAATTCCCTTCAAGAGTGATACACTGACTATAGTGACCCTCCAACTTTTCCATACCATTTTTGTAGTACGATTTGTCCTTTGCTTCAAAATAGGCCTCAGTTTCGGCGATCACCTCTTCATTTGACGAAAATTTCTTCCCAGCGAGCCTTCTTTTGAGATCTGAGAACAGGAAATAGTCCCTGGGGGCCAGATCTGGAGAACACGGTGGATGAAGAAGCAATTCGAAGCCCATTTCATGGATTTTTGCCATCGTTTTCACTGACTTGTGACACGGTGCATTGTCTTGGTGAAGCAGCACATTCTTTTTCTTCAAATGTGGCCGTCTTTCCACGATTTCATCCTTCAAACGGTCCAATAACGCTATGTAATAGTCGCTGTTGATGGTCTTTCTTTTTTTAAGGTAGTCAATGAAAATTATTCCATGCGCATCCCAAAATACAGACGCCATAAAGTTGCCAGTCGACTCTTGCGTTTTCCCACACTTTGGAGCGGGTTCATCGTGTGCAGTCCACTCGGATGACTGTCGATTGGAACTTCGAAGTGAAATGATGGGGCCACGTTTCATCCATTGTCACATATCAACACAAAAACTCGGGTTTATTACGCTTGATCATCTTCAAACACTGCTCCGAATCATCAACTCGTCATTGTTTTTGATCAAAAGTGAGCTCGCGCGGCACCCACTCTGCACAGAGCTTTCTCATACCCAAATATTCGTGAATGATATGATGTACACGTTCAGTTGATATCTTTAGAGTGACTGCTATTTCATTCAATTTCAATTTACGGTCATTCAAAATCTGTTTGTGAATTTTTTTAGTGTTTTCTTCTGTAACAACCTTTTTTGAGCGTCCACCATCTTCGGTGCTCATTTCCACCACGTCTAAACTTAGCATACCAATCCTTGATGGTTGATTTCCCTGGAGCATTGTCCGGAAACTCGGCATCAAGCCAAGTTTTTGCTTGAATTGAATTTTTCCCTTCGAAAAGCAATATTTTATAAACACGCGAAATTCCTTTTTATCCATTTTTTTCACAATAGCAAAAGTTGCTTCACTCAAAATGCTATAATTCACAAACTAATGATCCGACAGCTGTCAAATTTATACACGCATCTTTTGAGGGTTAGGGCTAACTAAAAACATATGGATTTAATTCTAGTAGCGCCATCTAGGTGTCAGGCCGTTGACTTTTCTTTTGACCTGTTAGTTCCAGTGACAAGACTAAGTGGTTAGATGGTATAGAAAAGGAAATGGAATCTCATGGCATCTAGTAGAATTATCGAAAGGAAAGGAACATGAACCAAAGAACGAAAATAGATAAGCTACTGAAAAATATCAGAATAAAGAATCGTAAAGCAGTTTATATACCAATGTATGTTTTATGCTCGTAAAATGAAAATAGAACAAATTATTTAAAAGACAAATAAGAATACAAGTATGCAATTAGAACTCTTCTGCATAGCAAAGTCTGAAGACCAAATGAATCTCTAGCAGTGAAGAAACTAAGCAGATAAAATAAAACACCGACGGAAAACGACTAAATTCAATAAATTTATCATGTACTTAAATACAATTAAAAACTTTGATCTTTTTTATTATCAGTATGAATCTTCATATCCTCACCTGCTACACCGACGCCAATTTAGCAAGTGGTACTTCAACCAGAAACTCAACAAGTGGAAATGATTTTATTTTGATCATCCTTTTCTATGCTAAAATTAGGGATTCATATGCTAAAATTAGGGAACCATTAAATCAACTTCTTAAAAAAAGGTAAACAATGACTTTGAACAGAAGAAAGCCAGAATTCTTTTGATTTATTAAAAGTAAAACTTATTACAAAACCTGTACTTCATTTATATAACCCTAAATTACTTTTCCTTGTTTTTTGTAATGCTTTTTTAGGTAGCAATCAATACAATTCTAAAATAACCTGATAAATCTGGTAAACTACATCCTGTATCATATTATTGAAGAACTTTACGTAATGTTGAAAAAAATTAGTTTATTATAGAACTAGAATGCATAGCAATTGTAGAGTCTCGACATTTTTTATTACTATTTGGATGGAAAAAAATACACAATCCATACTGACCATGCTGCATTTGCGTGGCTTAAAAATGTCAAACATGTAAGGGGAAGATAATTTCGTTGGTCACTAAAATTAAGTATGTTTGATTATGAGGTTAAATACTGAAAGGTGGGGGGGTAACAAACATCGCAGCTGATATGTTATCAAGGCCACCCTACAGGCCAATATATCCAACATACTGTCCATTTGCTCCTCGTGCCTCTGCCCGACAGTCGGGCAGAGGCACGAGGGTCTACTCCGAGTACTAGGGTAAAATACTCAACTTATCCCTAATCTGGTTAGTACCGAACGAAAACAAATGAGAGAAGTGCGAGGAATTTAAGTGAATTTCTTCAAAATTAATAATATGACCATATAGTGTTTTCGAGCATAGGGCCAGTCCCACATGAATTCCCTCTTGTTCATGGTTTTCATCCATCTCTGATAGGGAGCATGAGTAAAAGCGAAAGCGACCTTCTTAATTTTGGCCTTGTCCGAAAGAGAACCTTGTGATTTCTATAACAATATAAATTTCATAATTTTTATTGTGGTCCAAATACCACTTATTTTCACTGTCTGTGGTTCAAACATGGTCACAAGAATAGCTTCTTTCATATTTTGTTTCAATATAGAGTATATCTATAAAAATAGTTTTAATTATATATGTCCATGAAATTTTTATATTTTATTTTGTGTTAAACCACACAACAGTTGCTGTACTGATAATTTTGTGTTAAACAACTTCATTTCTTTTTTAAAAAAAAAAATTGAAAGTTTTTTTTTTTTTTTTTTTTTATCAATTTGAAATTTTGGTGAACTGCATAAACACTGATGTACATTCCTGTTTAGGATTACACTTTAACTTTATGGACTAAAATTATGAACTCGAATAAATGCATCAGCTGAATTTATGGAGTTTTCAATATTTTACTTTGGTCATGTTCTGTATAATTCATTCTAATATGTTACCTTACGTATGATTACTTGAAACGATGTAGTTTAAAGTGGTAAAATTTTCATTCATCTATGTTTACATAACCTATTCATTTGAATTTTTTAAAATTCTATTCCTTTAGTGAAATTCTTCGTATTTCGTAAAGATGAAGGGGATTTTAGGTATCACTCATTTTAGGTAAAATATTTGGGAACATAATTCTTAATATGAAATTTAAGTTTTTCTTACTCACTCCAATAATGTACCTTTGTGTGTTAGGGCCAAACGTATATCCGCGTCTCTCGGAAGGGGGGAATTTGTATTGATTTGACTTTAGGATATATTAGTTTCTCTGAATAATAATTTAAATTCCTAATTTTTCCCATTCTTTCACTTAAAAGTAAAGCGTTCATTCTTATTTTCTTATTTTATTCCTTTTTATAATTAATTAATGCAACCATGCACTTTTAAAATCTACAAAGTCAACTGTTCTTATAAATTTAGAACACTAGGGATAATCCCTTATTGACTTTCTGTCTGCTGCTAAAGCCTCTGAGAACCTCAACACCTAGACCACGTAAACTAAGGAAAAATCTCTTGCATATAATGAAACCCATGGAAAAATTCTCTCTCTTTCACTTCGGCCTTGCAGGCCGACGTTGCTCATCTACTCCATTACATATAGTGTAAAACTGTGCACTCTCCGACTCTGCTGCCTTTTTCACTTCGGTCTTGGTGGCCGAAGTCAAGCTGCGTTCATCACCAAATTAGGCTCTCTCTCCCTGTCTCAGATACTGATGAATAAACAATTTAGATAGAACTTGGCTTCGACTCATCACATCTAATTAATTAAAATTTTCTAAATCGTTATATCATTGTGTGCTTTGGAGTGTATTTAACTATACACACACACACACACACACACACACACACACAGACAGACATATATATATATATACTGCTGTTTGTAGAAAATGCAACACCATGAAAGAATCATC
>BMAW01120600.1:164270-223571 GCA_019974015.1 Nephila pilipes | reverse complement strand
TCTGATGATTCCTTCATGGTGTTGCATTTTCTACAAACAGCAGTTTACTATATCGCTGCAGCCCAAGCAGCACAATAGATCCAGGAAAGACACTTTTCTTGAAAAATTTCATACTTTAACAATATCACCCCTTTACACTGTTCAAGTACAAGGAGTCGTGCATCATTCTTGCACGAATTCTAAATCATAATTCAAGAACCAGACACAAAAATGTCAAATTATACTTTCTTAGATAATTGCACCTAAATGGAACAAATCTATCTTTAATATTGTGACAGTAAATGAAATAAAGCGGATATGCTAACAAAACCAACTCCTAGACCAAAATTTCAAACTATAAGAGAGAGAGAACTTAATACATGTTAGAACTTGTGGAATTAAGGGTTGTGGTGCAATTCACAAACTTACGTTATTATGATCCACTAGTTCTAGTAGTTATTTTAATAAATGAAACTGTGAAGGTATTTTGACATCATAAATAGTGAAACAATTTCTTTTCTACTCAAAAGAGTAGAGCACTGATGTTGTTTCTAATTAATTTAATTTAAATGCGTCAACCTTTTTTTGATGAATGAATATCTTGTCATACAAATGTCTTTGGGTGAATTATTAATTAGTGCTCTTTGATTTAGATTATTCTATATAGATATAATATTAAGTCAGTGTTGCTGCATAATATCCATCACTTCAATATAGTAAACACCAAATTTACTTTATGCTACCATAATAACTTGATATTGCGTGTAAATTCACTTATATATAAATATATATATATATATATATATATATATATATATATATATATATAAAGAATGTTATTTTTCTTTTGCCCACGCAAGTTACGCCATTATTTCCTTTTTGGTGGTTCTTATAGACCTGCAGCATCCAATTCATTGAATTGGCGCTTGAGAATATTTTTAGAATTTCTTCGTAATGTTGAAATCAAGCATCTCTGCTTTAAATGTGTTTTCAGGAGCGAGAATGCTAAATATTTCGAAATATAGCTCATATGCTTTGGATCGTTAACAGTAGATGACATTTATAACATAATTTGTTTATTTACATCTGCAATGTTTAAGAAGCTATAGAAAATTGCGATAGGTTATCTTAATGTTCTCCTGGTAGCACGGAAGTTCTTCCCAACTTATCTACACCATCCACACACCCTTTTTCTTTTGAAAATTGAATGAAAATAATCATTTTGAATACCTATTGAATGATAATAACAATATCTTTCTTTTTTTTTTTTAAAAAAAAAAAAAAAAAAAGGAAAAATGCTAAACCATAAAAAAAATTGTGTCAATTAAATTAAAAAATTTTGTGAAAAGTACAATAAATCATTAAATGAACCTTAATACGACTGAAGATTTAAATTAGAACATATTACAGAAAATAACTTACATAATAACAGGAGTGGCGTATTCCTTAAGCCAAATGGGATGTTCCAGAAAAAAAAAATAATTAAAAAGAACATATTGAAATGAGACTTTCAACATAACAACACAAGTACCTCTCTGAGTGACCTTGGGAAGGAGGGTAAATAAGGCACAGTTACGTTTTTATTCTGATATTAAATGCTCTCTTTTTACCGAGTGGCGTACGCAGTACGTGCCCCGTGTTCTTAAAGTTTAAATACTTTTGCTCTGTACCTTACGGCAATCATACCAACAGTTTCAACTAAGCCTTACTTTTAATTTCCTCAAAAGTAAAGACAATTATGTTGATATCTAGAGAATAGCATTATTCTCCTTACCACTAGAATTTTGGTGGAATCTGACGAGATTTCTCTATTAGAAGTGAATGTTAAAACCGTTTAAGTTTTTCAATAATTGAATGCTTCATTTTCCAAATGGATTAACTCCATAAAACAAAACGTTGAGAAAAATGATAAAATATTACATATTGTTTTTTTAAATTCTTTTTAAATTGAAATAATTTTAAATTTTCTCATCTTTTACCTAACGACATATAGAAAGTATAAGATAGAATATACTTGGAGTAATAATTATTATTACTATAATTTTTCCGTGGTTAAGGGAGTTAATCGATTAGACAAGTCAAAAAAAATTATCAATTCAAATTGAGTCAGCAAATTATTTTTTATTACGGAAAAATTCCATTGTATAAATTAATGTTTTATTGAAGATTTTATCGAAATTGAATAACAACTGTTCTGTTACTGTTACATAATATTACGAGTATTATTACTTTGTTTAAATTGCATTATCATCAATACAAAAGATGTCTTCTTCGTTAGCTATATTTAAGCTCCCATCATGTCAAAGTTTCATAATACTAAAGTTTAATAGAAGGAATGATTTTTTTTCCGAGTTCATCATATCTTTCCTCTTTTCTAGTCACAGTTCTACCTGTTGAATACAGTAAAAGCTGGTTTACATTTTTCAGACTTAGTGGTCTACCGGCTAAACATTTCCTCATATTAATGGCATAAAATTCGGTATCTTCGTTAAAGTCACACTTAAATTATATGATGTGGTATTCCGACTTTTCTAATTTTATCCAGTGCATTTTGAGCCAATTTACTATCATCCCTGTAACTGTTTGTTTTCTGTTATTGGTAGAATTTTCTAAAGTACTTGTAGAAAAAAGTCCTGACGCGTCATTTGAGCTATATGGAATGATATCTTATGAGCCATATAATAACATATGAACATGACCATATGAGCGATAACAGCTCTTGTCTAACTTGAATAACGAAATTAAACGAACAACTTTCAGATGTCTCCGTAGCAGAGGGAAAAGAGTGCAGCAGGTTAACTAGATTTTTATTATGATATAAATACATTATAGTATGAAGTTAATCAGATTGGCTTCTGAAATAAATTATTTATTATTCAATAGCTAAAAATATTTTGCCATTTAGATGTGTTAATACTCATTATTAGAGAAATTTGTCTTGAATATATACAGTTAAGAGCCAACCAAGTTCTTTGATATTGAATAAAATTCAAAATATGGATTTCATCAATTTGGCAAGTGAAGCATCTAATTATGTCAGAAAAGGATTATTATTATGTTCCCACTTAAAGTATGTTTCACATTAATTTTGCTTTTGCGTTTAAAATTTCACTTTTTCTTTTTTTTTATCATTCTTTTTGTACTTATTTTGCGTTTCAGATGAAATGATATTATTGTTGTGGTGGGCGATTTGAGAAAATTCAGTGCATTAAATCGATCAACTTGACCATTTAAAGTTTGTTGTATTGATAAAAGCAATTTTCCCAGTATAATTGTAGCTTATTGTTTTTAAAACTTTGGTTCAAGTTATTGAAAAAATACTCAATTTGAAAAAAAAAATTCTCGTTAATTCATTAACATTTAAAAATAGTTAAATGTAATATATTCATATTTTATAAAACAAGAGGAATACAAAAATACGGATAAAATGTATTTTATAATATATTTTAATGCACATCTAAAATATTCAGGTCAGAAGTATGGCTTTTTCTAAGAAAATACGGGAATCTAATTTTTGTTTTCGTTGATTCTTAACTATACGGTTTTGTTAAAAACTATGTAAAGCTATGTTTTAAACAAGTTATCTACTTATCTTATAAAATAATTTAACATCAAGAGATGTTACAATTTTTGAATAAATGATACAACTAAACAGGAAACATGTATTAAAAACTTTGGTTAAGCATGGAAACTATCTGCTTATTTTTACATTTAAACTGACTTTACTGTTATGAATTGAACCACTGCGGAGGACATTTCAATTCTATTTCTTGGGTATAAGTTTTGGAAAGTAAAAAACTTTTTTTAAAAAAAAATTTAACTGTTTGTCTAAATTGATGATTGGAAAATGGTAGAAAATGCTCCAGAAATAAAATGCATATTGGTGAAAAAGATCTAAAACAATTTGAGGGAGAAACATATTTACTATGAATAATTTTGTAAGGAGTAATCACTCTATAAGATCATAATTGTCACCATTGAAAATAATGAAAAAAAAAAAAATACAAGAATTTATGTTTAGAATTTCAAAATAAAATCAGTTATTGTATTCCTTATGTATGTGTGCTTGGATGGAGTGTGGTTGACATGCATCGCTGAAACTGAGGATGATGATGTATTCTTAGAAGTTTTTTCATTCACTTTAATTTTTTTAATTCAAATTCTAAGCGATTATTGTGCATTATCTGAATACTTCGCAATATAGCTATCGTCAACATTACAGAATAATGATTCTTGCAATATATGAACCATATAACGTTTTTAAGGGAGACAATTTTTGGCGAATTTCTTAAAATAGAGAGAAAAAAAAGCGTCAATTATCTTTTTTAGAAATTTTTAAGACTTTCATTCTGAAATCTATTGATACAAATTAAATGTATCCATAGGTAATTGGAATGAACGTACGATTTACGCATTTCTCCCACTTTCAAAAATAAAAAAGTAAACTTATTAATTGCAGGAATTTTTTCAAATTTTTAATTTCACAATCAGTGGGTAAATTTTTGGAATTTAACCTTCATTCCACTTTGTAAAACAGCCACTATCTATATCCAAAGCGCCTTATACGTCTTATGAGGCCACTTGCAATCTCTTTGCGTATGACAATATATTCATCATGAAACGTTTTGAGCACCGTTATATTTACTCATTTGTTTGCTTTTCAAGGAATTGGAAGATAATTAAAATAACCCCAAATTTAGCACAAAAAAAGAGTGTCACATTTATAAGATAATTTAAATATACGCCATGAATTAAAAAATTATTTTATGTTTGAATATATGTTTTTCACTGGATAAAAAGTTGGGCCTCAGTAAAAAAGCTCATACTTTAAAACTAGATTGTTAAGTGGTATTTAAAAAAAAATGACGTAAGATAAATTGCTACTTCATCAACTATTTTAATAGAAGCTTAGAGGACAATGGCAAAAAAATTCAAATTTATAAAGTATTACAAAGTGATAAGTTGCTTTTGGATATGACTAAAATTATTTGTAAGTCATTTACACTCCTTATTTCTCCATACTATCAGAATGTAAAAGTATGTATGAGAAAATAATTTGAAGTACTCATTTTCAATTGCTTTCTTATCATTAATTGTTCCGAACAAGGCACTTCAGATATTTTGCTAATAAAAGCATTCCTTTTAGTTTCACAAAAAAAAGAAGAAAAAAAAACCCTTTTTTTATTTAATTTTATTATTTTTCTGGAAATGTTTTTTTTTAAATAGAATATCATGTACATAGAAAATTAATGAAAGTAACAACAATATATATTGATATCTACGTATTATACAAAGTAATTTTTTAATGTAAATTATCACATTTTAAAATTCATTTGCAAAATATAACATAGTATGGAATTAAAACAAGAATATTTTGTCAATTTTCTAATAGTAAACTAAGTATTTTCTTTCGCTAGTTTTTCAATATTACTTTCTAATCCATATTTAATTTCATAGATCAATTGAAATTTGAATACATATTTTTCATCGTCGCTCTTTTTTATTACCATTAAGTTTGAGTTAAATAATATAATTCAATACAGAATAATATTAAATGCTTCACTCATTGAATGACAGTAAAAATGAGAATTAATGATATATATATATATATATATATATATTACTACTAACCAATAATTTTAAATTTTATTTAGGACAGCATTTGAAAATTCACAATATGCTATCTTCAAAATATTTGAATGTCTACATGCAATTTATTTACAAAACCTTTACACTTTATTGTTGGAGCAAAATACCTCCAATCCATTTTTCAAAAGTACTCATTAGATGGCGAAAAAATGTAAACACTGTTTGTTAGGTTTTTCCCTGAGGTTATGCAAGATCATTCTCTCTCAAATATATCTCAACCCATCTGAATCCTAGCTTAAATAATAAAGTTCTCTAGCTCACACACACATCAACTCACTAGTTTTGAGAGAGCCATTTCTCAAATTCTGCAGGTTCGACATCTAATACAACTTACTTGAAACCGTAACCACTTCGAATAGATTTTAATAAAAGAAGATGGACTCAGCAATTCAATCCAAATTCTAACTTATTAACATCTATTGATTACGCTCTCTATCAGATATCCTCTATCATTTTCAATTCCATTTCTCTTGTATATGACTATCTTTAAATCTATTTATTACTCTTCCTACTTAATAAAATTTTCACTGTCATCAGATGATGTATTTTCATTGGAAATATTATTTTCTGAAAATTCATTTAGCAATTTCAAAGCTTCTTTCGAAAAACCTCTTCTAAAAGGTGACATCACTGAACGTTTGCAAAACTGGAATGCTACTAATTTGTTTTCCTTCGGTTCAATTTACAACTGGGAAAAAATTCTTTACTTAGTTTCTAGCCTGTAACAGAGAAAGAACATTCTACACCATTCCAATACATAGATACAATAGCTTCCAATTACAAAAGCTCAAACATCTGCCAAACAAATACATACCAGATGTGTGGATACACCACTCTACTTATTCTCACCCTTTTGCAAAAAGCGGGAGCAGCACATCTCCTAATATTATTATTTTGTAAATGAAAAATATAGAATTGAAATAAAAGAAAAGGCAATTATCATGTTGGGTCATCTATGACCCCATGGTAGTTCTAGCTATACAGACATATAAATAAAAATGTATTCCTTAGAATTCAACTAAAGTCACTTTAAGACATTACACTGAATATTTAAGAAAAGTAAAAAAATTAAGAAGCTTAATTTTGAAATACAACTGTGAAACGAGGGAACCCTCGTGTCTTCGGTCAGAGATAACCCGCCTCAGTAATTCTAGTGTTAATACTCAGGAAATCTGTTTTCACATTGATACAATATATTTTCACACCAATTCTTTTACACGTATCCATCGCGTAAAAACATAATTATGTTATATATATATATATATTGGCCGTATTTGGTTTTAAAAAAAATAATGAATTAAAGTTAAATACGTAAGTTTATTTTTGATCATTAATTTTTGAAAAGGTTTCAAATTATATTCAGAAAAACATGGTCATTTTAAATGCGCATGAAATAATTATTATACACACACACTCCAACACACACACACACACACTCCAACACACACACACACACACTCACACACACACACAAATATATATATATATATATATATATATATATGAATCCCAACTATGATGCAAGAAATAATAACCTTAAGTTTGGTCGCAGTAACCTATTGATCATGGTTGTAAATTCGCGGCCTGCGTCGTTTCTATATCGAGTCGTGGGCTGGAGTCCTGATGCCATTAAAGACTTTCCATGCGTGTAGCGGGTTTGATGCATGTCAAATCTGACGAAGTTCCAAGCCCTCCCGTAGCATGCTATAGAAGTTTACAGAAGGAAGCGCCAGCTCAAGTGTTATCCTCATCACTTGACCAAGGCTTACGAGGTCCGTCGTGAAGACCTCATATTGTATCTTAGTGCGATGTTAATAAACAATCAATAAGACCATAAATTTTAACACCACGGGGTATATCGAAACCCACGAAATTCGTTCAGCTATTTTCAAAATTATTTCTTGCTTATTTAAACTCCATTCTTCATAATATCATAACGTGAAATTACGAAGTATTTTATCTTTTAGTCGATCGTCATGCCTTAGGAATCAGTAATTGATTTTATTCAGCTATAAACGTCTACATTTAAGATATGTGCCTAACCAAAAATCACCGTTTTTGTGAAAGTCGTGAGAAAGTTTCTTTATTACATTTTATTCAAGTCCATTTAGTTACTATTTCAAAAAGGGTTTGCATTTTTTTCTAGTTGAGTTAGTTAAAGCATTAAAATATGTTTATAATTTTTTATGAAACATGAAAATCTTGATTTGCATTTTCAGGAATACTGCGATTTTAATTATTTTTTGTTACGAAAAATCTCATTTCTTAAAAAGCATTTCATGTATTCAAATGAAACTTTACCGCAATATTTCGTATATCTTTAAGTATATTGTGAACCTCAAATATAATTTTAAGAATAGAACTATTTATTTTGGAGCTATTTTTATTTTAAAAAATTATACATTATTTTGTAAAACATGTGTTTTTAAGTTTTTGTGTAATTCAGTAAGTATGAGGGATTACTGCATTTTTTTGCTTTAAACACAGAGATATGTAAGTATATTAATTAGAATTTATTATATGATCTTAAGCATAAGTGTCAATGTTGTTACTAAATTTTAAGCAAATGTGGTCAAAATTTGAAAAATAAAAAAAAGTTCATTAAAATGATTTTTGAATTTACAATTATATTGACCACTGTAAATAAAAACAGAAGTATTTCACAAAAAAAAAAAATAGTGCTCCGAAGGAATGCTCATACCGTAATTTCACAAAAATGTCTTAAGAAAGTAAAGAAAGACCTTGGAGTGTCTTGCATAATGATATATCTCTTGTATAATGATATTTCTCTCGTATAATGATATTTCTCTTGTATAATGATATATATAATGATATTTCTCTTTTATAATGAGCATTTTTGATTAAACCTATGTTTGTATAATATTGTTCATTCTTCCATAGATTCACGAAATATTGATATGTGTTGACTCGTAAGTCATCCCTATTCCTCAAGCCGAACTTCCCACCATAACTCTTTAAGTCCATTTGGCAAAAAAAAGATTATTCTAACTCGAGATATTCGATGTTCTCACTTTTAGAATTTTAAATTCTAAGGAAATATTTGCAATTTAGATTGGAACTGGTGAAACATGTGTCAGTCGCAAGACCTACATTTACAGATGAAAAAAAAAATATTTCTGCATTATCTCTCTCTCTCTCTCTCTTCGCTCGAAAAGCACCAACTCAATAATGGAGCCAAAATTGATATATATATATATATATATATATAAATATATTGAAAACATTTTTAATGTGTTTCTGAACCATTAAATTTTAATTCCAGTTTATTTTTTACGCTTTTTAATTTTTGTGAGGGAAGTCGAAGACCGTTTAAAAAAATGCTTTTTCATTATTAGGTATATTAGATATAATAGGACATAAATGTTTTTCATTGAAAGTAACACTATCTAATTTAACTTACAATGCAAAATACATTTAAAAAAAGATAAATTTAATCAGCTGAATTGAGTAATAGTCTGACATTTTTGATTATTTTAAATTCTTTCTTATTAGGGGTATATGATGAGTTTCTAACACAATCGAACATTAATTTTCAACTATTAGAAAAATAAAGGTTATTAATAAGAAAATGAGGATTGGAATATTAAATGTAATTATAACATAATGGTAAATCTTGATAAATATTAAATACTTAGTCTTTACAAATTTACAAGAAATCCCCTCTTATTATTCCAATATGTAATGGATGGAAAAGCTGACAAATTTTCGCAAAAATTTAAAAAAAAATTTCAAAGAATGCTTGCATCCTTTGCAAGACATTCTAAATTGATTCGTCTTTTGATGAAATCGTCAATGTGTTAAATTTTATAATGTAAATAAAATTAAGAGCTAAAAGAATATTTTTTCAAAAAGTGTCTCTTCTTAAATTCGAACTTTTTTTTAAAAGAATGCATTGAAGTTTAAAAGTGTGTCTTTTCAGCCCTTTTCACTACTTTTAAAGAAAATATAGCTTTTAAAATGGGTTAAAATTAAGAAATTTCAGCAATTCAAATGATTAAAATAATTAAGTAATATAGTAATAAATAAAAAAAATAATCTATACACATCACAAATAATCATTTCTGACACAAAAATGTGTTTTGTATATAAACTGCTGTTTGTAGAAAATGCAACACCATGAAGGAATCATCAGAATCAAATGAAATTCGCAGCAAATGTCAATTATAGGATATTATGCAAATTAATAAAGTTTCAGAGCCATCGCGCGTGCGCGGCGCGCGCAGCGCCCTCTGAATTGATGCTGAAAGCGTATAAATAAAGTGCTGTAGCGGGACGTTGAAAAAAGTCTATGATTATTTGTTAGTGGCAAACGTTTAGTGAGACCTGAGTATGCCTCCACGACGGAAGAATAAGAAATTCAAGCAACTTACGGAGTTTGAACGAGGGAGGATAATCGGCCTTCGAGAAGGAGGATTTTCCTATCGCGCAATAGCAGCTCGTATGCAGCGGAACAGTTCCACAGTGATGCGAGTTTGGAAGCAGTGGACCGACGAGCACCGAACAACTCGAAAAACAGGCACTGGACGACAGAAGGTGACGTCAGAGCGCGATGATCGACACCTGCTCCGCATGGCGGTGAATGATCGCACAGCTTCCTCCAGGCAGCTGGCAGCACGTTGGTCTACTGCTACAGGTGTACAATTGTCGGCTTCGTCAATTCGTCGTCGTCTGCTGCGCCGTGGATTGCGTGCAAGGGTGCCTTTATACAGGATTCCCCTCACGGCGAATCATCGACGGCTGCGTCGGCAGTGGGCTCTTGAGCACAGAGACAGGCGAGCTGATTGGCACCAAGTTGTCTTTTCAGATGAATCACGCTTCAATTTGTGGACCCATGATGGCCGTGTTCGTGTTAGACGTTATGCCGGTCAACGCTGCCTTCCTGAGTGTATTATTGAACGACATAGTGGTCGAACACCCGGAGTTATGGTCTGGGGTGCGATTTCGTATCATGGACGATCCAATTTGATACGAATTGAGGGTAATCTCAATAGCAACAGGTACGTCCGTGAAGTGCTACAGCCCGAAGTCGTTCCTTTCCTTCAAGGCATCCCTGGAGCTATCTTTCAACAGGATAATGCACGCCCACATGTTGCGCGGACTGTTCGAGACTTCTGTTCAGCACAACGCATGCAACTTCTTCCTTGGCCTGCTTATTCACCGGATATGTCGCCTATTGAGCACGTGTGGGATATGGTTGGTCGGCGTCTCGCTCGTGATCCGCGTCCTGCAGTTTCCAAAGACGAACTTTGGTTGCGCATACAAGCGATATGGAATTCTCTTCCTCAAGCAGATATTCAACATCTGTTTGACTCCATGCCACGTCGTATAGCAGCACTTATTGCAGCGCATGGTGGCTGCACCAAATACTGATTTCGGACGCTTAATTTGTTTCTTTTGTTTTGAAAATTTCATCATTTATTTGTATCAGTACAAGTCGTTTCTGCATTAAATTTCATTTGATTCTGATGATTCTTTCATGGTGTTGCATTTTCTACAAACAGCAGTATATATATATATATGTCTGTCTGTGTGTGTGTGTGTGTGTGTGTGTGTGTGTGTATAGTTAAATACACTCCAAAGCACACAATGATATAACGATTTAGAAAATTTTAATTAATTAGATGTGATGAGTCGAAGCCAAGTTCTATCTAAATTGTTTATTCATCAGTATCTGAGACAGGGAGAGAGAGCCTAATTTGGTGATGAACGCAGCTTGACTTCGGCCACCAAGACCGAAGTGAAAAAGGCAGCAGAGTCGGAGAGTGCACAGTTTTACACTATATGTAATGGAGCAGATGAGCAACGTCGGCCTGCAAGGCCGAAGTGAAAGAGAGAGAATTTTTCCATGGGTTTCATTATATGCAAGAGATTTTTCCTTAGTTTACGTGGTCTAGGTGTTGAGGTTCTCAGAGGCTTTAGCAGCAGACAGAAAGTCAATAAGGGATTATCCCTAGTGTTCTAAATTTATAAGAACAGTTGACTTTGTAGATTTTAAAAGTGCATGGTTGCATTAATTAATTATAAAAAGGAATAAAATAAGAAAATAAGAATGAACGCTTTACTTTTAAGTGAAAGAATGGGAAAAATTAGGAATTTAAATTATTATTCAGAGAAACTAATATATCCTAAAGTCAAATCAATACAAATTCCCCCCTTCCGAGAGACGCGGATATACGTTTGGCCCTAACACACAAAGGTACATTATTGGAGTGAGTAAGAAAAACATTAAATTTTATATTAAGAATTATGTTCCCAAATATTTTACCTAAAATGAGTGATACCTAAAATCCCCTTCACCTTTACGAAACACGAATAATTTCACTAAAGGAATTGAATAAAAAATTTTCATATGAATAGGTTATGTAAACATAGATGAATAAAAATTTTACCACTTTAAAAAACATCATTTCAAGTAATCATACGTAAGGTAATTATTGAGAATGAATTATACAGAACATGACTAAAGTAAAATATTGAAAGCTCCATAAATTCAGCTGATGCAATTATTCGAGTTGATAACTTTAGTCCATAAAGTAAAAGTCCAATCCTAAATAGGAATGTACATCAGTGTTTATGCAGTTCACCAAAATTTCAAATTGATAAAAAAAAAAAAAAAAAAAACTTTAATTTTTGTTTTTTTTAAAAAAAAAGAAATGTAAGTTGTTTAACACAAAATTATCAGTACAGCAACAGTTGTGTGGTTTAACACAAAATAAAACATAAAAATTTCATGGACATATATAATTAAAACTATTTTTATAGATATACTCTATATTGAAACAAAATATGAAAGAAACTATTCTTGTGACCATGTTTGAACCACCGGTGTAAATAAGTGGTATGTGGACCACAATAAAAAATATAAAATTTATAGTGTTGTAGAAATCACAAGGTTCTCTTTCGGACAAGGCCAAAATTAAGAAGGTCGCTTTCGCTTTTACTCATGCTCCCTATCAGAGATGGATGAAAACCATGAACAAGAGGGAATTCATGTGGGACTGGCCCTATGCTCGAAAACACTATATGGTCATATTATTAATTTTGAAGAAATTCACTTAAATTCCTCGCACTTCTCTCATTTGTTTTCGTTCGGTACTAATCAGATTAGGGATAAGTTGAGTATTTTACCCTAGTACTCGGAGTAGACCCTCGTGCCTCTGCCCGACAGTCGGGCAGAGGCACGAGGAGCAAATGGACAGTATGTTGGATATATTGGCCTGTAGGGTGGCCTTGATAACATATCAGCTGCGATGTTTGTTACCCCCCCCACCTTTCAGTATTTAACCTCATAATCAAACATACTTAATTTTAGTGACCAACGAAATTATCTTCCCCTTACATGTTTGACATTTTTAAGCCACGCAAATGCAGCATGGTCAGTATGGATTGTGTATTTTTTTCCATCCAAATAGTAATAAAAAATGTCGAGACTCTACAATTGCTATGCATTCTAGTTCTATAATAAACTAATTTTTTTCAACATTACGTAAAGTTCTTCAATAATATGATACAGGATGTAGTTTACCAGATTTATCAGGTTATTTTAGAATTGTATTGATTGCTACCTAAAAAAGCATTACAAAAAACAAGGAAAAGTAATTTAGGGTTATATAAATGAAGTACAGGTTTTGTAATAAGTTTTACTTTTAATAAATCAAAAGAATTCTGGCTTTCTTCTGTTCAAAGTCATTGTTTACCTTTTTTTAAGAAGTTGATTTAATGGTTCCCTAATTTTAGCATATGAATCTATAAATTTATTATACACACTTACTTAGCCAAGAAAAGCTTGGAGTTGTTTAACATTTTTTGGAGGTTTTAACAATTTAATACTTTCAATATTATGATTATTAGGGGTAATATAACCCTTTCTTACTTCATAACCAAGGAAGTTGATTTGATTTTTAGCAAAAGCACATTTAGAAAATTTAAGTTTAATATTTTTTTCCTCGCACATTTTAAATGTTTGTTCTAATTGAGCATGGTTTTTTTCAAGTTAATTGAAAATAACCACTGTGTCATCTAAATAATGATAGGCAAAATTTGAAAATTTATGCTTATTTAAGAGTCTTCGAATAGTTCGGTAAAATATTACCGGGACATTTTTGTATCGAAATGGCAACACTTGAAATTCGAATAAGCCGTCTGTAGTGACAAAGGCAAATTTCTTCTTGTATTTTTTATCCAAGGCAATGTGTTAGTACTCCGAAGCAAGATCAAGGTTGGAAAATATGTTAGTTTTATTCAAGTTATCAAGAAAAGAATTAATTTTTGGTATTACTTTTGCAATAGCCGATGCATAATCTGGTTTTTTTATGCTCATACCGTTTATAACCCAATGTAATAGGAGAGGAGTGGCAACTAATCAATTCTTTGATTAGACCTGCAGCTAGTAAATTTTTCTCTTGTTAATTAATTTCAGCCTCTTCAGTGGCAGAAGTTTTTTAAGCTTTATGGGAAATTAGTAAATTGGTTGTTAAAATTATTTGTGAAGGTTCCATTCATATTCTACCAACATCATATTTATCTTTTACAAAAACATTAGAATGTTTTGTTACAAGAGTTTGAGCAGGAGGAGTTAGTTCTTTATTAACTGTCAAGAGATTAAATGTTTCTCCTGAGATTGCAGATCTACCATCACCAGTATTATCTAGTTTAGGAGTATTTTCTGTCATATTTACAGAAGTTATAATTTTATTTTTAGCATGTAAATTAATAATCTGTTTTCCGTTTAGATAAATTTTGTTTTTGTCACAAACAATAATTAAATTAAAAACGACTACAATCTGTGAGACCTAAAATATATATAAGGTGAATGATTATTAATTAAAGTATAATTTTACTCTTTGTTAATTTCTCCTATTTTAAATACGTTTCACACATTTGTCTAAGTTGGAATTTTCCATGGGCTTGATTTAATTAGATAAGACTAGTCATCTTTCTCTTTAAGTGATGTTTGTCGACAATATCTGCAAAAATAAGCGAGAGAGGGAATCCTGTGTCAATAACAACATTGAAATTGTCACGTGAAATAGGTAAATTACCCAAGTTTGCTAGACTTGGGGTTGTTGAAGTATGTGAAATGGTAGAGAGGTGTCTAAACCCTTGTAATTGTCATGGCCATGGGCCTCAGTAGAGATGTTTTGATTATCTATGAGATTTTGCTTAGGACTAACAGGGATTCCTGTTCATTAGAAAAAAGAGTTAGACATGGGTAAGTTACTAAAAAAATTGGTTTGTCTCAATGGACACATTTGTGACTAATGATATGCATTTAGATTGTCTTATTCAAATTTCACAGGGGAAAGTTGATAATCCCTGTGGGAAATGAGAATGATGATTTGATCTATTGCCAAAATGTGGACGAGGTTTAATGAAATTGTTTGTACACTGCCTCGAGTAATTTTAGAAATTAGGCTTGAAATAGTTTGATGCTCGAGGTATAAAAGGGGTTAGTTGCCTGGTCATAAAAGGTGCTGGTGGTCTATTATGATGATTTGACTACTTCTAACAATCAGTTCATTGTTTCTAACCCCACTTGATTCAGGAGTAGATTCTTGTGCCTTGAAAAGTTTAGTCACCACTGTGAGCCATTCTGATTTGGAGTTAGGTGGGTTGATGGTTACTAATTATTTTAAATGTGTAACCAACCCATCAGTTAAACCTTCCAAAATAAACTGAGGACAAAGCTCCAATTATGTCCCATAATTTAACTTATAATGAAAGCATTCTACTAGAGTCTCATTCGGGTTAAACTTATGTTGAGAAAAGTTAAAAAAGCTAATTACACTGGGCTCAAGAACATTTTCTGTGAGAACACAACAGAGAGCATTAAAATGAGGAATATTCAAGAATGAATTAATATACTGAGTAAATGCTGAGCCCTTCAAAATGTTAGAAATATATATTTAAATTTCCATTAATTATCTCTATTATTATATAAACATGCCTGATTGAAATGTTTTATAACCACATTTCCATTTTCAACCCACTATCAAAATTCAAAGAAATAATATGGAGTTCATTTATAGGGTTTTATATTTTAGTATTCCATGATTCAATAATATCACTTTCTGTTTCAGGATTTTTCGGGGTTATCTTCACCTTCCACAGTTGAGTTAAGATTGTTGACTATCTTTTTTGACCTTAATAACATTATTTAACATTTAAATATGATATAGGAAATACCTCAACTTAAGAATTATACACAGCAATCATATTGCACTTTTAAAAACTTTCAAATCAATCAATGAAATTGCAATATATGTTATTTCATAACATTTAAGAATCAAAATTATGCCAATAACAATTTCATTAAGACAACTTGACATTTCCTGAGATTAATACAGTCTTCCATCCGGCCAGTTTTTCTCGCTTTTCTTCTGACTTCGTCTCTTTTATCATTTAATATTTGTCAATTAGAGTTCCAAAAAGGAGAATATCTCATTGCATATCCTCTTGAAATACAGATAGAAGACATCTAAGTAATGTTCTTGTGAAATTATCTACTGATTTTCAATGTTTGAATCAAAAGAAAGTCCTTTAGAATGTAAATCAGTTAATTTTGTAAAAGTGGTCCAATCTGCTTTTTTTAGATTCCAAAGCATAAATCGAGGTGCACAATGTATTAAATGAGTTCTGTTAGTTGTAAGCAAAATGTGTTGGCCCGCTCCACATGGAGCATTCTTTAGTCCGTGTTTAATATCTTTTTCTAACGTGGTTTGCGGGGCAGCAAATTTTGACTAGATGTTTTTCTTACATGTGATAAGAACGTTGGACTATCCGTCAAGTTTTCAATGAGAACAATTGAACTAGAGTTAAAGAAGTCCTAGATAGTATCTTCCACAAAATTAATATGAGCATAACCCCTTCAACAAGAAGGGGCATTAAAATCGCCCATTGTGATAGACGTCTTATTCTAATCACATAAAAGATCTTCAGATTATTTAAGGAAGGATTATATGAGAAGATCCCATTACTACTAGAAGCACCATGCCAAAAGTGGATCTTTTAGGGCTTACAATTTATCATTTGGTGTCGTTGATCTACATGACAAAACTTTTGCAGTAAAGGAACATTTCACATTATCAGAAATCATAACACTTCTTTTCTTCATATAAGACAGTCATGTATTCAAATATTAGAATGATGTAAGAAACTGAGCGCGCATTTGCTTCCTAAAAATCATTCTAAATCTTCAATTAATTTCAACTTATAACATTTTAAAAATATCTACTCTTAATATTTGCCTAAAATGTAACACACGCATTTGATATCTAGTTCCTATTACATTTTTTGTAATACGATATACTATTTTCGCAAAGGAACAGTAGGAATAAAATAAAAATGATTATTTTTTCTTATAAAAATAATTTTATTTAATAGTATTTGCTGTTATGAAGGACAACTATTTTTAATAATCTTTAGTATTGCTAAAAATTTAATTTTTTATTCATGAAATAATATATAAATACTGAATAAATTGGAATTGCGGTTATTATTGGATTTTTTTTAATTAAGACTTACAGAATTTTAATTTCGAATAGGGTTATTCCAATACATAAAAAATATAGGCTCAGTAAAAGAAATAAATTTGTATACATATCCATCAAAAGTTAAAACTTCAACATATTTTCAGCTATAAACATTTATGGTGTGTTGTCCTGACACACTTCCACCGAGAACATTTGCAGGGATATGTGCTTAAGCGACCTGGGAATGACCCGGACGTCTGTGTACGTAACCTTCTTCTGGTGACCAGCGCTGAATAAGTTTCGTAACAAACTTGCGATGACGCTTCTCTGCGACGTTACTCTTATAAAGGAAAAGAGACATTTACAGAGATTTTGTCGGTCACCAAGGGAAGCTTAAGCGATAGTCTCTCAAATTTGCAAGGGATTTGGAGACTTTCACGACAGAACGAAGGTTCTCAGGAATGCTGGAATTTTACAAAATGTCAATTCGAGGGAAATTATGGACATTACCTAAAATTCCCCTGTGTCGTCACACATAGCCGGTACAGAAGTAAACTGGGACATGTGCAGTCTAAGAGAATCTGCTGGAAATTGGCCTAGTGAAACTGTTGGAAGTGGCAGAGCCAATCTACTGAAAACCGTCTGAATCTTCGAGGACTGCCCGAAGCTGTTGGATTCAGTGCAAGATATTACTTTGAAGATTTGAACGAACTAGTAAGCTGATGAGCTAAAAGTTACTGAATATGATGCGATTGTCCTTAGAAGCAATGCTTTTTAAAACGTTTTTCTGAATTTCACTTGGTGTGTGTGTGTGTGTGTGTCATCAAATTTTCGATCGTTAATTTAACCAACTTCCCATCAAGCTAGAAATCTGAAACCTTGGGAATCGTTCTTACTAGCCTAACAATACGATATTTGGACATTTGCGACAAGTTTTAGCTAGTATTTTCTTCAATAATGCAGTTTATCCCAACCACTTGGCGCGATTTCAAAAATTGGCATCAAACTTGGCGATTTTTTTGTTTGGCTGAACGTTAAGTCCGTAAAACGGACCAGGGTAGCCACATTTGGCAAAATACTGCCAAATAATTCTTGTCGCCAAGAGTGATTGGGTTAAACTGCATTCCAACCATTTAATTTACCGAATTAATTAATTAATTTTAGTTACTTTTAACGTTTTTATGTATTTCACTTGGTTCGTGTTTCTGTGTGTGTGTGTGTGTGTCATCAAATTTTCTATCGTTAAATTAACCAACTTCCCATCAAGCTAGAGTTCTGAAATTTCGGGAACCGTTCTTACTTGCCTAACAATGCAATATTTAGATATTTGCGACCAGTTTTAACTAATATTTCAATAATCTTTCTTAATAAATTTTGCCACTATATAAAAACGTTGTTTTTAAAAACGTTGGTTTTTATCTCGAATTATTATAAGTGTTTTTGACCCGTGGAAGTGCTGTTTTTGCTCCTGTTGGCTACCAATGTGTAGAAGTGCTGTGCTTTATGATTGTGTTGTTAATCTGTCCAAATTTTGCTTCCTGTGTTCGTCTTGTCTTCAATATTTATGAATGTGTCATTTGACATTATTCTCCTCTTTGGATTAATTTCACTTGTACATCTACGAGATAGATGCTCAATGAGCGTTTAATGAAATAAAAGATAATTAAAATCCTACCATTTTTACAATCCCGTAAGAGCTAACAAGGATTTTCGGAATTGATCATAACTTTCGGAAGAATAAGGTAGTTGAAAAAGTCCTTAAAAACCTAAGAGATGACACTAGTAGCATCGATAATGGTTTGCTTTTAATAAGACTCACTAGACAGCTGTCTAAGTCTCAGTAGTTCGTATTCGTGATTATGATGCCTTTCTAACCTCAAAAATTCTTCGTCATAATTTTTTTGAGACCGATGAGATATTCCGCCACTTTTTTGGAGCAGATTCATTCGAAGCAACCCATTGTTTTGAATGCTGCTTGGTTTCCGATGTATATAGTGATAAAACGTCGACGGTGTCAACTCCACACGGCAACAAACAACTTTTGATTGGGCAGCTAATCATTACTAAATTTAGACTAACTTATAAATCAATGTCAAATTTGTCTCGACTCCGTTTAACAGATAGCAGCATATAATGGTTCCAACAGTTTAATTCAATGATGCATCTGTTTTCAGATATAAGTACTTTTTGAACCACCCTCGCTATCGAGAAAATCTGCATTCCTGTGTTCTTGAACATGGTTTTTCAATTTACAATTGAATTACAAAATTATCAATTTATTATTTCTTAAATTTTATTTTTTTTATTCCCAATTATCTTTTTCCTTTTCGTTTTTGCCAGTTTTCGTAGATTTGTGTAAAATATTACTACGAAGAATAACGAAATTAAATAATATGTTGAGGTAACACAGGACTTTCATAATGTATATGATAGGATAAGAATTAAAATTCTATCTATTTGGAAGAATGGTGTAAAATAAATATCAATGCATGAAACAAAAAAACTCACCCAAAATGTAACACGGAAAGTATTGCTATGTTTGAACTGTTATCCTTGGACAATTTCCAATTATCTCTATATGGGGGTGGAGGTAAGGATTTATAAAATACAGATTTTTCAAAACGTTCGCATTTATCACTGAAAAAAATCAAGAAAATATACACATAATTATTTTTCTTAATCCATTACTCAAAACATGTGTGATATATTACTACACACTAGTACAAAATGTTAGGCAATTATCCAACGAATGTTAAGGATATTATTGTTACGATGGTGTAAAATACAAAAAAAAAAATCTGCTTCAGAGGAAAACGCATATATATATATATTTATTATCAAAAGTTAAAGAAAATGTGATATTAAACAGACTTAGAAATCTTATATATCAAAAGAATAAACCACTTTCAACATACATTAATATTAGACATATTTTCAAATTGTCCTTCTATTTTCTTGTTAATTTTATTGTGGCAATAAGACATTTTTTAACATCTAAATACACAGTTTGTTGAAACACACATTACACGTTTTAAAAAAAAATGCACTATAAAAAATTTGTTTAATTAAATGTATTAATTTCTGACATATAGAAACAAATATTAATTTTCCTTTAATATCTTAAAACCTAAGATTTATAGTATTAGATATATTTGTTACATTTTATCAGTAAACATGTAAGAAAATGCTTTTAACGTAAAGGGGGGGGATATCAAAACAAATCATGGATATATAGACTTAAAACCCTATATATGAATATATCAGACCTTTTTGTCGTCACTAGTGCATTTTGTTTTCTCCGTAGCGTTTCTTTTTTAAAGAGACATTTTTGTAGACACTAATGGAATGTATTGTAGAAGTTGAAATAAGTTGCTGATATCATTCTTTTCAAACTCATTTGCAAGACTTTCAGGAAGGAAAAGATTTTGCATTTTGAATTAGTGACAACAAACTGCTATATCCCGAATTAGAAAGTATTATAGCTAATAAAGTTTCTAAGTGAAACTTTCACAAATCCAATAGATGCATCTTTGGGTAAGATACTTTATGAAAGGTTGTTGTATCTTTCATTGAGATTCTGAGTGATCTATGGAGACATTTTGTTAACAAAATTCCAGTACGCACTTTCAAATATGTGGGCTTTATCAAACTGATAATTTGATTTGGCAGTCTAGATATACTTTCTTAGAGTAGATTCCCTGTAACTTTCACTTTTCGGAAATGAATGCTTTCAGGTCCTTCGAGACACTCACCGTGCAAGGGATAGCTTTTGTCGAATACAAAGGGTTAAAATGCTGAAATTTCAGTATTAATCATGTTTTGAAGATGACTTTTGTAGTAATCATTTTGGATGTAATCTATTAAACTATTCGTTAATTTACCTTTGCCTGCCACACTTTTTGTTGTTTTTTCAATAGACGTAACTGGCAATCACACGTTTCTTTAAATTTCGTCCAAGGTATACTTTATGTTTTTATAAGAGCAGGGTTCAACTACTTTCAGTTGGTTTCTTTCTTGATTACAGAAAGCAAGCATAGACAGAAAATGTAAGCCGAAAAAGTACAAACGTTTTCCGAGCTGAAAGGCCTTTTCCACTTCTATATAGCCTTAGTCCCAAAACAATTAAATAATTTATTGTAGTAAGAATTATTCAACTTCACCTGTAAAAGGGAAAGCTACCAAAAAAAGCTCCCATTGTTTGAACTCGTGATTTCACTAGTACTTCATTTTATATAATCAACTCACAAAGTCTTCTCTCAGTTCTAATTCTTGTGAAAAATTAATTTGTCAGGTGGACAAATCTATTATCTTAAAAATTGTGACATTTGTTTGCAAAGTAATTTTCTACCAGTTTATGTCTGAGTTTCAACTTTTGGCACTAACTGACTCATTGTTACAGAGAATAAATTTTCTAACATTCGCTTTACTGATAGCACCAATGGCGAATTCATTTTCATGAAATTGGCACTTTTCAGGCTGCTTAGATTTTGCTTTAGATATAATTAACGAATATTTTGCCTTTAAAGATACAGCTGCTTTTTAAACTTTTCAAAATATGAAAATTAAATGAGAAGCGATAAAACAATACGTAAGATTATAACCAAAGAAAAAATAACAAGAACTTGCGAAGTTGTTGCCACTTTTTGCAGCAGTTTTTACATTATCCCATTTTGAGCTTGTTTTAATAAATATTTCAATAAATTAAATAAAACTCCAAAAAAGTAAAAATCTACTAAAATGTATAATCTTCCGGTTTTGTAATCTAAATTCTGGTTCATTTTTTTTTTTTTTTTATATCAATTGACGCAAAAACTACTATAAATTCCTAAACTATAAATGCTGAAATAAAATTAATATATTTTTACAAAATACAGAGTAAAAGAAATTTTGAATGGAGAACAAAAATATCGCTATTTTCATCAAAATTGACGTTTTAGCGCTAGACAAATACTTTTGGCGGCCAATGGTTTTTCCGTCCCCGAGGATGGGAAGAGAGTTGATATTTGGTGACCTTAATGCGGCATCGTTATTTCGAACCTTGGACTAGTGGGTCCGAAGTTGATGGTCCTACCAACTAGGCTGAAAAGACATCTGTTCTGGATGGTTGATTAAAGCCTTTTAACTTATAACGTTGTTGTAGAAGAGAGTCGCTTCAACCTTAAAACTCGCGATAAAGTAAATAAGTGTTTACCTCTTTGTCGATTTGCAAGAAAATAAATATCTCAATTGTACTAGTGGCAAGCAATTCGGGAGAAAAATTTAGTCTCCTATTTGTAACATAATTAAGAATTAAATTAAAATATTTAACTGCAACAGGCGCATCAGTATTAGAGTTTTCAGAAACATATTTAAGAAGACCTTTCAAACATAAATACTTAAAATTGTTTGCTGCGAATACTTCTGATGTTAAAGCTTACAGAAATATTATATTAGGATTGATTGATTGATAGGTTTGTTTAATGCGGTATAGAGCAACAACGGCTATTATCTTCAGATAAGGGTTGAATTTAAGTTTAGGAGGCAAGTTTATTTTTTGGGGTTTTGTAATAGCTAAAGTCACGAAACATATAATTGTTATCGATTTTATGCATCATTATAATTTGGTAGCTGATATTAGAAAGAATTGAAAATCTTACCTTACGAACTGTCTCTAGTAATAAGTTTTGGGGCCTGTCAAATAAAATTTATCTGGTTAACAATTAACAGTGTGTCACAAATTACTGTTTAATTATCCAAAATTCAGGAATTCGACTTGTAATAAAACAGTCATTAGCCATTGAATTACTACTCATGGTCCTCTCGTGCATTTTAAATCTCGTAAATTAGCACTAAATAACCTTGAGTATATTCGGAAAGAATTTTATTAGCTTAATATGAGGAGAGACTTGTAGAGTATCAAAAAATAGTTGATCAACTCCGATATTTCTAGTTTACAAACCTAACAATACCTGAAGAATATGAAAGGATTAAGGTATGTAGAATGCTATAAGAAAAGGAAGGTCGTTATGTTTTATCGAATGTATATGATTTTAACTTCGCTTCAGTGGGAGAAATTGTTTCATGGTCGGAATTTTAAAAGTGAACTTTTCATTCATAAATGCGTTCGTTAACGTGCGAGAACAATATGACCTCTGCATATAATCCTCATAGTAATAACATACTAGAGAGATTTCATCGGCAACTAAAAGTAGTACTCAAGAGAATTTTAACTAAGAACTGAATGAAACAACTACTTTTAATCTTACTGGGCTTACGCACAGCTTTCAGGGAAAAGTTAAACGAGACTACAGCAGAATTAATTTATGACAGGTTATTTATTTCCTGGTAATTATTGTTTCTTCCTTTCCTGGAAAAAAAAACTGGATTGACAATTTCTGACATTCTTATGAAAATTTCATAAAGAAAGAAGAAATTAGTCTTGGCTACCATCCGTCGCATAAGATTTTGTATTCAAGAACACCAAGTCTTCCTGTTACGTCTTCTTACGTCATTATGCTGTAAGAAGACCCTTATAGTCCCTAAATGATGGTCTGTATTAAAGTTTGGAAAAAAAAATTGTATTCAGTTTAAACTTCCGATTAAAGGCAAATTAGAATGGACCGAGTTGACTGCATCTCTGTTTAGCTACTCGCAGAGTGATGTTGATGAGGCTTCCTTTTATTAAACATCATTTTAAGCTACTTAATCTTTCGAATTAATAAAAAAAAGTATTGTTTTATGATCCGATACATTCTATTCTTTTCGTAGAATTTTTAGTTCAGCCTTATATGCTTTTTTAAGAAATACAAGTTCCTATCATTTTTTACCCAGAATTCTTTCACAGTTAAGATTTTTTAAACCTTTTTATGCCTCTTCATCTATATTTATCGATACTTTAAATATCTGTACTGAATTAATGAATGCTAAGAATTAAAATATTGAATACTAAATGTGCATTAACTTTTACATCATTTACAAACACATAATCTTATAATTGATAACTTAAATTTCTGGAGGATAGAACAATTTCTGAAAATTGAGGGGAAAGTGCATCTCCATCCCCAATTCTTTTCATAATAAAATGCAAATAATAACAAAGTTTATAACTTCTCCTCCAGCAATTTATCTGCAATTTTTATTTTCTTCTAAAACTAGAATAGGTATTGAATAGTAATCTTAATTTTCTGAATATCAATATTATTCTTATTTTTTTAAATTTAATTTAAGACTTAATTGTTAAATTTATAAAGAGAAAAGAAGAAAAAAAGTTCAAACTTATTTTAACAAAGTCTTACTTAAATATATTTTTGATTCAAATGTTTTATCGCATTTCGAACCAGAGTTTTAAAACTTCATATTGCTTAGAAAGTAGACTTATACATATAAAACATGATTTTGAATAATAATATGTTAATCTAAATTTTGTTAAACTTCGAGCTTAAAATTTTAAATACTTTACTGTGCATTTTTATAATTATTTTTAAAGTAACTTGACACAATTGTTAACGGTAAAGAAATTCCTTAATAAAGAGAAAAGGGGGAAAAAACCTTTACAATTTAAAACAAATAATCATTTTTTCAAAACAGACTGTTTCTTCGTTCGTGATATTTTATAAAATGATACAAAATATCAAATGTAACAAAGAACAGTACCTTTGATACATTATACGTAGTTAGAATAAATAGCATTTCAAGCTATATTTTTTTTTTTAGATTACGAAAATTACTGATCAATATATTTCAGATAGGCTGTGTACATTTAAATTACTAGTAATATTAATTATTTGATACACTAAAATAATACAAATAAAAAGATGATTCTTCTTTACGTACAGCAATTTTTTTATAGCTATGACCAGCATAAAAATGTAAATATGTATTCCAAACTACTACAATGATGGCTTTTTTTTCTCCAAAATCTGCTACTGTTTTGTGTACCCTATTTTCTAATGCATCAAGAAAACTCGGCTATCTCAGGTAATAACATAAATTGAGAGCGGAAATACTCTTAAGCTAGCAATGCTTTAGAGATGCATTTTAAATATCGATAGGAGCTCCACAACTCTTACTGAAACTAAGAAAATCTTTCTTCGAAAGAAATCTCAGTATAGCACTGAAACAAAATCCTCTCCAAAGAAATTCCATCAGATTTCTTTTTTTGTATGAATTACACAATTTTCTCGCCAAATGCTGTTCCTCTTTAATATTTCAATCGAATAGACTTAGATCAATAGAAGCATTACTTCATCTTAAGTGGAATTTGCCTCCTCTGCTCTTTGTCCAATCGAAAATCTGGAAATGTAGGGAATCCTTCCCTAAATAAAGAGAATACCTCCTCATCGTTAATATTAAATTTATTGCTTAATGACATAATGTTCAATGGCCGGACATTTGCTTAATATTAAATTTTGGAACATAAAATAAGGGATTTCTTCAATTTATAAGAGAAAAAAAGTTATATAATATGTAAGAGAGAGCTACATATGGGCGAATCTTCCTACTCAGCTGTTCGCAACTGCCAATCAGTTTCTGAATGATGGACGTGGGGGTGCGGCTGAATCGCCCCTGAGCCGGACAGCATTTTTTCCGAAAGCAACGGTTGGCCCTGTCAATCGAATTTCGCTTGCGCGAAATCTAGGGTAGGGCGGAGTTTGGAATTTAGTTTTCTGATTGGTTGAACGTTCTTTGTGTGGTGGGAGTGTGTGCTCAGAAGCACTGTGCTGAAAAAAAAAAGAGAGAAAATTTAATGTGTTCCTTCGAAACAAAGATCTTAAAATGAAAGTGAAGTAAAAATCATTTATATCACGCCGATGAATTACTATTGTATTGCTGCAGGATTTCTCAAAAGCACATACATATATTGGTCGACATATATATATTGGCAGAAACATATATTGGTCTTTGGGATTGACGAGAAGGAAGTTTAGAAGAAAAAAGCTTTCTGTTTCTATCTGGCTTGAAAAAAACCATGGTGTAAGGAAGTGTGAGTTAAATTAAATTTAGTTTCATTTTAAATGAATTAAATATGAAAAAGAAAAATATGAGTCACAACTAGCTAATGACAAGAATCCAGAGGGAAATGAGGGATAATCATACCACGCTATTGTAGCAAACGGGAGGCTGAATGAGATTCCAAACATAGTACTGAGTTCGGGTCGCAAACATCTTAATAAATTGAAAATTTTCGAGTGAGTGTTCGAAGTAAGATATTGGTCTTTTATTAGTATTTCTTCGAAGGGCATCTTAGTTTGGATAATTGCTAAAAAACATTTAGACTTTAAGGGAGCTTATTGAAGAAATTGACCGACTGACTTTTAATATAAGATAAATAAAGTTCCATTTAACGATCCTGATTGGTGACTTCATTCCCAAGAAATCAGGGATTGTTCACTGTTTTTTTATATACATATTACTGGCTGTGAAGAGTTTTCGCAGGTTTTCGGTTGAAAGAGAGGCATGTTCACTTCAAATTTGGAAGTTTCAGTACAAAAGGTAAGAATTAATAATTTTAATTAAAAATGGGCGAATTCTAAGTCATATGTGCATGGATGCCAAACGTTATCAGAAGCTTTGGCAATGTCCAAAAAAAGTATACCCCGGCATTTAGTTCGAAGCCCAAATGAATCAAATCCTTAACTAACAGTAGATGATAAGAAGTATTGCATTTTGGTAGAGTCTCGCACTTACATAGGAAAAAATTATTAGTAGTAGTGATGTGTTGATTTTAGTTTCGAAGAATAATACAAGTAAATTCGCATACTTTGCTTAAACTAATAAAGAAATAATTTTGACCATTCTGAGAGAATTTTTTTTATCCAAATCTGCTTTCAGGATAGGAAACCCCACTGCTGTTTTAAAAATTTTCGGAAAATGTGTATTTTTTAAAAAGTGGTTAAGCTAAGAAAGAAATAAATTTAATCGGGATAATATTTCTCAAATTTAATCCAATAGAAATAATATCCGAACCCAAAGGGCATTATTGTGCTTAATTTTCGAAATGCATTCTAAAATTTCCGTTGTTTTTGCTGGTTGAATACGGGAGAAAGGAGGTAGCGAAAAACTGACACCAACCCAGTTATTGACTGCAAGCAAGCTCTCTTTGGCCAATCAACGATAGCTCCGGCATGATGTAAATGACGAATAACATTCAACTGTCCGCGATATATGGGTATGATATGTATCACTTCGGGAAGATGGAATTAGTTAGGGAGAAACTTTTCTTTACATTCAGTCTTCGCCTATGTTCTCTTATTTACTATTCCTCTTATTACTTTTATGTTTTATATTTCTTTTTTGTTACCTGAGACTTCCAAAGTGGTTGGGGAATGCAAAGTCCCTTCATGCACGATATGGAAAACGTAGAATAGTTGGACTATATCGTATAAGGGGTTAGAAATGGATGTACATGGATATACAATATATAGTTGGCTCTAAAATAATTTATTTTATACATTTTAAAAGAGTACATGACTATACTTACATTGTTAATTTTTTAGTATATATTCAGACCCTTCGATTTTCATATTTCATATTTTCACTTTGGATATTTCCTTGATATTGCATAAAGTAACCTTTGAAATTCACATTCGATTGTCACACATACAATTGTAATCCCCTGCGATTATGGTTTTATTTTGTTTCCAATTAAAAGTCTAATAATATAGTCACAACATTACGCAATCAAATGAAGAGAAATATAATTACTATTATCAGTGTATCTGTAATTCACAGATCAAGAATATGCTCTCTCTCTGTCTATTCTTCTTCAAACAATCGTAATCTAATCTCGAGTGTCAATATTAAAAGATCAATCTTAAAGGGGTATCGGTTGCGAGTATGTTAATCTGTGACGACTAGGGAATCAAACAATTCATGTAGCTCTTATTCTCTATGATTCACACTGGTTCCGTGTACGGTTGCCACTATGACATATTCAATTTTTAAAAACAAACGATTTAATCTTAATGTGATACTTTTTCAAGATATTATCTGTTCAACTTTTAAAAGCAAACGATTTAAACTTAAAGTGATACCTTTTTCAATATCTTTATGAAGATATATTTTTTTGGCAACATCAGATCATAGTTTTGATTTTAGATAATTTACTGGTGACGGATATGAAAAATAGAATTGATTTTCGTTCCAAGAGGTTAAGACGAACGTTGAAAAAAGGTGCTTGTGTAAAATTGCGTATCTAATTTATGTTGGAAAGATGTGCGCAAATAAATGTGATGTCCGAAAAACAAGTCATTTTTATTAATAGTCTTCATACAGTACAGACTATTATTTGAAGGTTCCACCGAGATAGTGTGAAATTCAGATGTGCTTATTCGAATGGAGGTAGTACTGGTCTCCACAAGAAGAATTGGAGTGCGTACCTCAATCAAATAATACTGGTCTTCAGAGTTTCTAAATTGGAAATGAAGATATTTGGAATTGCCTGAAGAAGTTGTTTGGTAAAAATTACCTGTTGCTGAATTTGTTTTTTCCTTTTGCGCGAAGGATTATCTGGTAGTGAAAGTGATTCGATTTCAAGCGCCATTTTTTTTTTCTTTTGCAGACTATTTTCTGTGCTGTTCTGACATCATATACTGTACTTACTTATTCAAGAATTAGTATCATCTTTTCCAAGTGGCTTAGTAATTAATTTTGCATTTGACTATTATGTGTATGAATTTGTTTATGGTAATGTTTTTATTTCTAGCCAACCAGGCTTAATATAATTTTGTTGAGTTGCCAAACTGGTAACGATTTTCTTTGTAGCCAATCAGGTTAAATATAATTTTATAGGGTCGCCAAACTGGTAACGTTTTGTTTATAGTTCTCTCCAACCAGGCGTAGTATAATTTTTTTTTACACATCGCTGTAGATTTGTAAATTTTATATTAAAATAGTGCATCATGAAATTTGTGAGTTATTTATGGAAGTAAATAATATTTTATGTATTTCTTAAAGTCAATATAAGTGTTTATTACTTACTGGGTGAAAACTTAGTGAGTTTTCGAAAGTTATTGTGATTTTTTATTTTCAATATTAATACTACTTGATGTACATTTAAGATTTTTTGAATTATTTAATTTAGTTTTTCTTATTGTGTATTGTGTATTCTTGAAGATAATTGTATTTAGAGTATTTTGAAACACAAAAAGTAGATTGTTTGTTTGAGAAGTGACAATTCAGTTCTTTAAAATTATAGTTATTGATATAAGAACAATTTTTGATAGATAACATTTTAAATTTGTAGTTAAGGTTCTCCAACATAGCAATTTTAGCTAGAAGTAAGAAACAGGATTTACAAGTGTTAGCTGAAGAATTGGGTTTGAACGTAAAATCTGAATTTAAAATTTTTCATTTATATAAACTGATTGTTGAAACTCCTGATTATAATGAGGAATTTACACTTCAATTATTTGATGCCATTAAAGAAGAACGGGAAAAAGAAGAAATGAAGGAAAACTGGAAAAAGAAGAACGTGAAGAAGAAGAGGAGCACGAGTTAGAGCCTTTGAGCTGGAAAAACTGAAAGTAAGAGTTGCGGGTATACCACCCGGAAATTCCATGCAGTTATTTGATCAACCTGTGAAAATCAAAATTCATGATGTCGTGCCACGTTTTAATTCTAAAGAAGAAATTCCCAATTCCAAAATTGATGAAGAGATTTTACCACCATCTAGTGAAGGTTTTGAAATCAAAGAATTAATCAAAGTTAATTTGAAGGAATTCTGTAAACAACCACTTGCAGTCCTACCAGTAATTGTCCATGCAGAAAGTGCTGAACCTGAAAACGGGATTGAAAATATTGAACAAGTTCCAGAAAATCATATTCAGCTTGAACTGAATGAAGATTATTTTGGTGAAATGGATAAAAATCCTGAACTGAACAATAAGGCAGATCAGAATGTCTATTTTGCTAAAACTGAAATATCAAGTTCAGAGGAAGGAGATAATCAAGATAACACTTGTTATTCAAAAAGAAAAAAAATGCTGTAAAAAAAGGCATTCTTCTAAGAATATGTGTTAAAAATATTTCACAAACTTCCCTAAATCTGATGAAAGTGTAACTATCGATAATGACAAGGTATATGAGACTTGTAAATGTGAAGATAATGAATTAAATTGTAAGAAAAAGAAATTCCTTTGAGGAAAAGTGTATCGTTTCTGATATTTTCAGAAAGGAGTTTTCAGGAACTGAGAAGCGATATTCTGTTACAGAGAAAGAGTGCGCTGCCAAAGAAATTGCTGTAAAGAAACTACAATGTTATTTGGATGGGCCAAATAAATTCATCACCATGATAGACCATACTATTTTAGTTTGGCTTAAAAATTATGTAAAATTAAATCTCCAACTTATGAGTTGGGCAATGGCTTTGCAGTCTTATACTTATATGGAAGTTCATGGCAGTGGCAAGAGTCATAAACATGCAGATACTTATAAGTCTCACTCCATGGCCTGATTAGAGAAATTAAATTTAAAATAATATACTTTCAGACTTTGAGAATAGGCATTTACTCTTTTACAAATTGGCTTATTGTTTGTATTGTTTTAGCAACTTTCTTCATCACAAATTGTATGTAATTCATATTCATCGTAAATTTTCAAAAGCTGCAAATTTCACCCAAATGTTTCAGTGAAAAATTTGGGTTTCCTAATGTCATATTTGTTTTAGTATTTTTTTTATTATAAAAAACATGCTCATTGTACATTTTCAAAAGCTGCATGCCAATGAAAATTTGGGCTTACTAATGTTATATTTGTTTTTGTATTTTTTTTTTCATTATAAATTATTGCTTTGTCTAATGTGATGATTATAGATATTACTTTTATTATGTATTTTATTTTATGTTTTAACAACTTTTTGTATAGAATTCTATGAAAGGTTTTAAACTCTTAGCATCAGCTGCCGACTAACAGTGCCATTCAATACCTAGTGGAATTAAAAATATAAAAAAATAGTATTTAGAATTATATTGTGATTTTCAGTTCATTTTCTGTTTGTTATGTACTGTATTTTAAAAAAGTTGCTTTTGAATTTTTGTTATGTCAATTATTTTGGGAGAAAGTTATATACCTGTATGTATTTATGTAAGAGATAATCTTCTTATTATTTATGTATGTTTATTATTGATTTTTTATGTAATTTGAGGAATTTAAGCTTAGCATATGAAATGGTTTTGTTATAAGAGAACTATTCTATAAAAAAAATTAAGTTGCTAAGCAAATCAATTTCCTGAAATAGGAAGGAACAATAATTTAAATTTCAAGAAACTTTAATTTAAAAAAATTATTAAAGTTTATTTCGGAGGGGAGAGAGGTTGTGATATATTCAATTTTTAAAAAACGATCGATTTAATCTTAATGTGATACTTTTTAAAGATATTATCAGTAATATTTCGTGTTTTTCGTGGTAGGTTCTTAGTTTCAACTCTGAAGATTTCAATAATACCAGATACACAATCAAATAGTCCAACTTTAGTGGCTCAAGTTTTTATTTATTGTTAAAAGCCACACAACACACACAATTAACGTAATATTCAAAACTTACTAACACTAAACATTTGATTTTTGTTTCATGCTATTTTCAGCCCTGCTACCGGTCGTAGCCGCCATTCTTCTTTTTTTTTCCTCTCTCTCTTCACTTCCTCATCATTGTATTTCCTCCGCTCGGTGGTGTGGCTTGTTTAGTGGCGTGGCAAGCAGAACGGAACATTCTTGATGCATAGATATTATTGTAATTATCTTTAGTGATCAGCGTACGCGCGTTCTTCTATTTCAGAAATGACTTCGAATAATTGTTTTGAAATTGTGTGACATCAAGAATATGATGGACTAAGAGGCATTAATTTTTTTTTTAGGATAATAGTTTTCTTTTTAGTCCGGCGAATCCTACATTATCTGTTCAACTTTTAAAGGCAAAAGATTTAATTTAATGTGATACTTTTTTAAGATATTATCTATTCAACTTTTAAAGGCAAACAATTTAATCTAATGTGATACTTTTTTTAATATATTATCTATTCAACTTTTAAAAGCAAACGATTTAAACTTAAAGTGATACCTTTTTCAATATCTTTATTAAGATGTACTTTTTTGGCAACATCCGTTTATAGTTTTGGTTTTAGATAATTTACTGGCAACGGATATGAAAAATAGAATTGATTTTGGTTCCAATAGATTTAGACGAACGTTGAAAAATGGTGCTTGTGTAAAATTGTGTATTTGATTTATGTTTAAATAGATGTGAGCAAATAAATGTGATGTCCGGAAAACGAGTCATTTTTATTAATAGTCTTCAATACAGTACACCACCTAAGAAAATTCTTGCATTATTAATCACTTACTGCCTCACTACCTAATTACTGCTTTTAGCTTTTCAACCTAAGCTCTATAACAAAAGAAAGACGCACCAAGAAGGAGTTGTCCGATGGAAACAAAAATTTGCGAATAGAAAACTTATGCACAGAAAGGAAAATGAATAAAATTTCAAAACAATTGAATGATTTATTCAGACTTACATAGTTAGATAGTAACGAGCTCAATAAAATGTTCATCCACCTCTAGACTGGATGCAAGTTGCCACACTAAGTGGTATAGAATGATATAGCTCCATGATTGTCGCCTGAGGAATTTCTTGCTTAATTTGATCCAATTGTCGGGATGGGTTATTAACATTCCTCGGTAGATAAAGTCGCCTTCCCATCATGTCTCAGACATGCTCGTTTGGAGAAAGATCCGGATGGCTAACAAAGTCTTTGACAAGCCGTAAGACAGCTCATAGTAACACGAGCAGTATGTGGCCTGGCATTATCTTGCCGAAAAATAAGGCCAGGGTACTGCAAAAAGAAAAGTAGCAAAACGGATCTCAGAATGTCGTCGACGTACCGATGTGCTATAAATGTGCCTCTAATGACGACCAAAGTGGTCCGGCTATCGAGAGAAATTGCACCCCAAAAAAATAACTCTTGGTTGAGTGCCTGTGTGGCGTGCAATAGTGAAAGAGGATCTACACGTTGCCCTGGGCGATTCCAGAAACGTCATCCATGATCTTCAGGACACAGTTGGAAGCGAGAATCGTCGCTAAAAACTATACATCACCACTCAGCACCATTCCAACCTCATCGGGCCGAGCACTACTGTAATCTGTCTTGAAAGTGTACAGGCGTGAGTGGGAGGTGGTGTAGCGTTCGGTACGAGGGAAGATTTCGCTCTATCAGACGTCTGTGAATGGTCATGTTGGACACTCATGTGTGGGTCGCACGCCCGATGTCTGGTAACAATGAATCAGGCGCTGTTACAGCGCATCTGACAATCACTCAGTCCTTATATCTGCTGTGGCTCTTGGTCGATCGCTACCATCATGACGCATAAATCTGCTTTTGTCCTCCCATTCTTGCCGGCATCTTCTAATCGCCGCATTGCTTCGACCCATGTGATGAGCGGCTCTCCGATTTGCCCAATCTGCCTCTTTCAATCCAATGATACGATTTCATTCAATATCTGACAGTTGCTCGTAATGAGCTCGAATCCTGTGGCAAGGCATTTTTTCAGTCGTTGTAAGGTATCGTAAATCGCATTGCAACAGAAAATTTGACCATCCGATTGAGAATCTCTTCTCATGTGCACCCGTTGAGTGCGCAGTTCCGATACGCTGTAGCTCTCATATTCATTAAATTGGACACCAAAAGTTAATCATTTACATGTTTGGTCCAATTCTCTCTGCATACAAAATTTTATTTAAATCGGGAAACTCCTTCTTGTCGTGTCGTTTTTTTTTTTTATAAATGTTTTTATATATAAATTATAAAATATATAATAAATAAATTAATGTTTATTGATGTACAATAATTAATTGAGACAATAAATAAAAAGTAACTTATTTTCTATTGCACAATATATATATTTATTTAAATTCAGGAATAATTCAGTTATTTTGTAGGTGATGCTTTATTATTATTTCAAAATTGGATTAATAGTTTACTTGAAGTTACTTACAATATATATATATATATATATATATATATATATATATACATGAAGCTCAATATTTTATATAAAATTAATATCCACAATGGAAGAGAATATAAGGGAAGAAATAAAGAAAAGAATGTTTTTAGCTTTGAAGATTATTAAAGAATAGATCCATTTATTATAAGACACAAAACGCTGAAAAGGACATCAATATTAAAAGTATTAATTGCATCCTTTTTTAACATAAAGAAGAGAGAAATAAAAATCCTGAGGGATTTTATGAAGAAAGTAAATAAAATACATACTACTTTCATGCATATTCTTAACTATGTATGTAATTATTTTGTTAATAAACATTAATTTGATACTTATAATAATGATAATCAAAATAATTGAATATTGTTGTATTATACTCTCGAATATATCTTTTGATAAAATAAACTTTAGCAAAATAATTTTAATAAGCATAAAATCTTATTTCCTATTAATAATATTGATATTAGAAAAACTAAATTTCATAAAAATGTCGGACGTATATTATATAACTATAATACTGTTAAGATCTACCGATCAATGTTTGAAAATGAAAGGACAAGGAAGAATTTACTAAAGAAAAATACTTGCATGAAATTATAGGTAATATAAATATTGTTAAGGATATAAATCTTAAAAAAATTATGAGTAGTGGAACATATTTCAGAAATAACATTTCTAACAACAATAATAATATTAATGAATAAAAATGAATGAAAACATTGATAATTGTTGAGCAAAACTAGCAATTAAATATAATTTACCTATTCAAGCTATTGAAAAGTATAAATTCTAAATTGAGAAAGACGTGAAAACCTAAATTTTAGGATAAGATTGCTGAAATTAGAGTTTTGAAAATTCCCCTAAACAGCTACAAGAGTAATTCAGTATTTGTTTTATTGGAAAGGTACCAGGAAATTATGCGATTATTTGTAAGAAACTTTATGTTAATTTGACTTATAAGCAATTAATTAACAATAGTACTTTTATTAGTATTATTAATATAGAGAAATATATATACAATAAAATTAAATCCTGTTATTATTAAAATAGTTATGAAATTTTTACCTATATAAAATATAATAACATTTACTCTTCTTATAGTGATGACTTTGTAGATTTGTTTAATTTCGTAGATTTAGATGACTTAATAAAAGCTTTATCGGTTAATTATAAAGAATTAAAATGTAATATTTTGATATCTTGTAAGAAATTAAAATGTCTTATTAACTTCAGCAAAAAAAAAAAAATATTCAAGTTAAAAAGGAATAATTCGGTATAAAAACCAACGTTTTTATATGGTGGCAAAGTTCATTAGAGAAAATTATTGAAATATTAGTTAAAACTGTTAGTTATTTTTAACTTTAAAATTTACTTAAAAAGAGACATTTGTGAGAGTATTAAAAAATTCATAATACTCATAAAATCAAAACATGCATTTGAAAGTTTGTAAGTCATTCTATTAAAAAAGAATGGGAACCAGAATTCAAAAAAAATTATTGTGATAAGACTTGGTGCCAAATATTGGAAACTTTCTTTCTTGCGAATGATTACTGACAAAAAGGCAGCAACCCTTACTATCTCCGAGATAGTAACAATAACTTTGAGATATTTGGGGTTTTGATAATCTTACATTTTTTTTCAAATTAGCTTTAACGCATATTTTACGACAGATTTATTTTTTTACCCATTATTTTAAATGTAATTAAAATTAATGTAAATTCTTATTAAACATATTTTTAGGTATCAGTTAAAGATAGTTAATTATGGGATTGATTAGTAATAAAAATGACAAGTGAAAAATAATTTCTCTTTCTATATTAAAGAAGTGTGTAACACACTAACTTCAAAACGAGACTGTAGATGGCGCCACATGATGGTTATAATCCTCAAGGTCAGGGCGTGGCTTTGCTATCTAGTATTTTCGCCAGAGAGAGCTGGGATTTCGTGGAGTAAGGTCTCCTGTTGCTGTCCAACCCTGGACTATGTTAAAGTTTACTTGTGATATACTTAATTCCTTCTAAATTTTACTGTTAATTGTTGTAATTCCGTCTTTGTAACTGTGATGTTTTATGTCATTAAAAATATAGCAATTTACCCCGAGATGTTCTTCAATTGTTTTGCGTTAAAGCAGTTATGGCATAAGTACGACGGTTACAAAATTGGCGCCCGAACGTGGGGCATGACTCGTCAGACATTTTTTTCCCTTTGATCGGCTCACTACGTGTGTAGAAGTTCCTGTGTGTGTCGCCCCGACACTTATTTTGAAAGTGCTATGTGAAGTGCACTTTTGTTGAAGCCATCCTGGCTGGTTCATTATTTCGTCCTGAAATAATTTCAACATTGGAAAAGGGTTACAAAATTGGTGCTCAACGCGCGGCCCATCCCAGCTCTGTCTCGCCTTTTTCCCACTGACTTCGGTGTTAAAGTTTTGTCACCCGACAAAAAGAAAAGAAAGAAAAATAAAGTTACTTGCATCCAGCAAATTTATTATGTGCTATTCAAGATAAGTATTTTTTTTTCCTACATAAATTATACTTTCTGATTCTGCATAAATTGTGATTTATGTTACTCGTATTATTGTATGTTGCAGTATATTGTTTGTTCTGATTAAGGCTAATCGAAAGTTAGCTTATTATTAATGAATGCATATTTTCTTCCTAATTTAAAAATTTTATACCATTAACACATATGTAGTTTTGTTTTCAAGAAATTATTGGTATTTATTCAAAGCATGTCACTTTGATTCTTATTATGTTGATTGCAATTCTTATCATAATGATTTTTTTTTTTGGTTCTGTTTTTATAACTAATATAAAAATAAAATTTTTATAAAATATATAACGGAGTTGGAAAGGAATTGCTATAACATTTGAAAAGTTGTATGTTATTCATAAAGTATTTACATTTCTGGTTTTTAATAAAAATATTGGAAAATAATATTAATTACTTCTGAGTGTAAACAAGTTTGCAATATTGGTAACTCCAAGGTTAATAACATGATTAATGAATGCTATTCCTACTTAAACATATTTGAATTTGTGTATAAACGATTTCATGTTAATTGCTGATACTGTTTTGATTAATAATGAATGTTATATAAACTTATTTTGGTTTTGATTTTGATGAAAGGAATTAGAAGATATTTGATATTAAAAAAAAATTGTTTCATTTTAATCTTCTTAAGATTGATTTTCAAATTAATTATCACAGTTTGATATAAAGGAATTTTATTGTTTTCAGAAAAAGTGCATAAATATTGTTATTTTTATATATAACTGAAATTTTAAGTACATAAGTATTATTTTATATATAACGAAAATTCTAAGTACATAAGTATTATTTTATATATAACGAAAATTCTAAGTGCAGAAGTATTATTTTATATATAACGAAAAATTTTAGTTCATAAGTATTGTGTGACTATAATGTTTTCAGATAACAGAATTAACACTGTCACTTAGTGAACTTTTATTCATTAACTTTAATTGAACGTTAGAAAATTAAATTTGAAATAGACTAAAAATGGCATTTTTGGGAAGATCCAGAAAAGAGGATTTAAGGACGTTAGCCACAGAATTGGGTTTGGCTCCGTCGGACAATCTCAAAATTATTGAACTAAAAGATCTCATAACCGCAAGTGATAGGTATGATGAGGAATTCGTCAAGGATATGTTCAGTGTCATTGTGGAAGAACGTGTGAAAACGGAAAAACAGAAAGCTGTGGAGGTGGCCCAGCAACGAGAAAGAGAATTCGAACTGGAAAAAATGAAAATTCAACTTGAAATGCAGAAGTTATCACAAACATCTGTTGTAAACCAACAGTTAGAAAACCCAAAGCTTGAGCTAAGTAGACTTATTCCGAGATTCAACTCGAAGGAAGACGAAATGGGTCTATACCTGACTATTTTCGAACGTCAAGTGAAATTCATGAACATTCCTGAAAAAACTTGGACAGCATACCTGATTGGCTCATTGCCACCTGATATAGCTCAGCTCATCGCAAGAGAGGATGAAGAAGATTCTCAAAACTATGAAAAGGTAAAAGAAATGCTTCTAAAAAGATTTCGAGTTACAGGAGATAGGTTTAGGCAGTACTTTTCTCAACAGAAGAAAAACCCTGACTCTACATGGAGAGACTTTTATTTCGAATTAAGTTCTTATCTTGAAGGTTGGATCAAAGAATTGAAGATAACCTCGTTTGATCAACTTAAAAGTCTAATCATCGCTGATCAGATGAAAAGAAAAACTCCTGCAAATATCAAAGAACACTTTCTGGATATTTGGGCGGATTTGAACGATCCTTTGGAATTAGCTGAGAAATTGGACGCATACGATAACCTAAGGCCTGGAATGAAAAATAATCCAAATCATACTTTCAAGAAGAAAGAAGAATTCAGGAAACCCTTTCCAATAAAGAAAAGTCCACCTGTTGGAGGCTCCTATGATAACCACTCACCAGGACCCTCTAGAACAGTACCTAAATTCCCAAGTTCCAGAACTGAAGGAAGGAAGCCCATCCAGTGTTATGGATGCGGGACTCCTGGAGTCATCAAGTCAAGGTGTCCTACCTGCAAGAGAGCTAATGAAACGGAAACAGCAGTGAACTGTATGACGTTATCCAACTTGAATTCAAACTCGGATCCCTCAAGTTTGATTGTTCACAGAATTTTTGGAGAAAAGATTGCTGTATGTGCGGATACCGGTGCTTCCCATACCATTGCAGGTGAAAAACTGTTCAAATTCCTGCAAGAGCGTGACATCATCTTTGAGAAGAAGATCATTTCATTAATGATGGCTGATGGAATTCGACAGACCATTACGGCTCTGAGTGCTGTCGTCAACTTGTACATTGAAGGCAAAGTTATCCCAACAGAATTTCTAGTATTGCCTGAAGCAAAAGGAAATAAGACTCTGTTAGGAAGGGATTTCCTCAATGCAGCTGGAATCGTCCTTGGCGGAAAATGGTATTTTTCCGAAAATCCTCGAAGACAGTACGAGTTCTTCAAGAAGCCCTTGGAAGAAATAGCCATCAGTGCTTTCGAACTTCGAGAAGATGAGGTTAAACACCTATCCCCAGAACAGTCAAGAAAACTAAATAAACTCCTGGACAAAAATGAGACATGTTTCCAACCAGGGGGAGGACCCACGCCGTTTATCGAACACCGTATCGACACGGGTGATCACTCCCTAATAGCAACGTCTCCCTACAGGATGAATCCAATAAGGAAACAGGATCGTCAGAAAGAAAACTTCGATCGAAGAAGACGAAAGTACTACAAACCTGGAGACAAAGTTTGGGTGAACATTCATTCCATAAGTCGGAACAACAGATGCAAGAAATTCATGCCAAAGAGGGAAGGTCCTTACCTCATTCTCACCTTGAGATCTCCAGTAACGTATGAGATTGCCGACCCGGCCAACCCAGACCAAGTCCTTGGAACTTATCACATTTCTGCCCTGAAGGACTATCATGAGCCTGGAGTAGAAAGAGACACTGGACCAGTGGCTCCACTTAGAAAAAGAGGACGTCCCAAGAAATTACCTCCTGGTTCCGAGCCGAGACGTCAACGGAACCAGAGGGGGAGTCTGTAACACACTAACTTCAAAACGAGACTGTAGATGGCGCCACATGATGGTTATAATCCTCAAGGTCAGGGCGTGGCTTTGCTATCTAGTATTTTCGCCAGAGAGAGCTGGGATTTCGTGGAGTAAGGTCTCCTGTTGCTGTCCAACCCTGGACTATGTTAAATTTTACTTGTGATAAACTTAATTCCTTCTAAATTTTACTGTTAATTGTTGTAATTCCGTCTTTGTAACTGTGATGTTTTATGTCATTAAAAATATAGCAATTTACCCCGAGATGTTCTTCAATTGTTTTGCGTTAAAGCAGTTATGGCATAAGAACGACGGTTACAAGTGTAATTTTTTGATAGTGGTTTAGTTCAAATATTTTTAGAAAAAAGTTGTATCACTATTTACTTTGAAGTATCAAATTAGTTAATTTATCATTAAATTTTCAAAGTAATATAAATAATTTCTATAATACTTGTGCAAAGTCTGAGTATTCCCTATTAATTTTCAAAAGAAATTTAAAATATAGAAGTTATAAGTTTGAATGAAAAAATATATATCTTTTTTTATAATTATTTTCAGCAAATGTTTATGTTTTGTATAGATATCTACATTTACGAGGTGTAACAATTAAATAACCAGACTGTGCATGTCCTTTATGCTTGGTGTAGAGGAATGGAAATGGAATGTAGTTGATCTTGATGCTTCCGGTGCTGCTGGCCTCCCTCTATTCTTGATGTTTCCATTCCTCTATCTGATAAAGTTTGTTTTTCCTCCTTGTTAGTGTAAGATGTTGTTGTGTCGAAGTTCCAAGATCATAATAAGCTTAAAAACTGAACAGCGCATAAATTTGAAATTATTCGTGAAATTAAAAAAAAATTGAATGTTTTAAATTGTTACAGGAGGTGTTTGGAGATAATTGCAAGTGACGTACTCAAATTTTTAAATAACAGAAACTATTTTTGGAAGATCGGGAGTTTGTTGCAGATGATGAACGTTCTAGTCAACTAATGATATCAAGAACAATGTTTCAGTGTTCGGTTCATATAAGATATTACGAACATTGACAGAAGGAAAATAAGAAAAATTTTGAACCAGGATTTGCATAAGAAGAAAGTTTGCGCAAAACTGGTACGAACTGGTATCTGCGTTGAACGTGGCGTTACTGGGGTTACTGAAAGCGAGAATATTCTCACAATCGGCCATCTGATAATATCACCTGATCTCAGTTGAGCCAGTAAATTTGTAATCAAAACAATAATATATGCATGCTTATTAAGAAATACAGCAAAAGAATAATAACGAAACTTTTATGCTCACTTAAGAACATACTTAAAATTACTACTCACTAATTAAAATCAATAATTTATTTATTTTCAAAGCAATCTTTAAAAATGTCTATGTTATGTTCATCACACGTAGCTCTAGAACACGATAGACAAAATTTGCGAGTAATTCTGCGTAACTTATAAAGGCAAAATGCACAATTTTTCCTTTTTAACATTGAGATTGTTTAGCAGGTTGTAAGTCCTCCAGATTTAAAACTTCCCATATAATTGTCCTTGCTAATCGGGGCAAAGTTTGTATTTTCAGACGTTTCTTCATCAAGGATGCAAGAAGACCTTCACTATATTTTATCGTTTCAATATATTTAAAGTTTTTCTTGATAAAACTTTTTCGGACTTTAGAGCCATATTATGTACACGTAGAATATGTGCATTCATTAAACTAACATTAATCATCCCATGAATGTATAATATGAATCATCCCAGTTGTCCCTTTTGTTGAGTTATAAAATTCTAACATTTCCAGTGTCTTGCTATCTTTATTAACATTTAACTTAGGAACAGATGTCCTCACGGATTAATCTTTACCAGTGTGCTGAATTTTTCCGCGAAATAATATAGATATGCCACAAGAATTAAAAAAAAAATGGAATTTTTCAACCCAATTACTTTTATTTTATATCTCTTTATTAGCCTCAGCTTTTAAATTCTTATTTTCATCTTCCTGGGTTTGTTTTTCCAGTATTATTTTTCCTTCATCGTTCTCTTAAATGATTATTCATCATTTTCATCCTTATAGATATCTGTAAATTCGTTATTTTGAATTTCAACATAATCTTCATTTTCTGATCCATCTTCAGAAATACAATTTTCTTCAACGATTAGCTCTTCTAATAGTTTACGGATAGCCTCAGGTCTACCCCAAATTTTTTTTCCGCGAAAACGCTTTGACATCTTCACATGCTTGGAGATGAAAAATGAAGTTCATTTCAGAAATGCGAAAGTCACTGCTAATCTATTCGTCTCTCAGGCTAACATTTTTCTGAAAACACTACACGCGGAACTATTTTGAAACAACAAATATCCTTATCTCTAGTCGTCAAGGTCATACTAAGCTACTGAGTAGCAAGTTCCATTTCCGATTTTGAGGGAGGCAGTTTCAGGTTATTTGTTATCGACTTCGTCCACCAGACGAATGGGTGGCATTCTATGGTTAAGTAACTTCATAATATCTGAAAAATCGAAAAGAAAAATTAATATACAAGAAACACAAGTACTGCAAAAGAAAAATAAATTCACTCGAAAAGATAAAATTTTTTAGAGAAAAAATATCCCTGTAGAGTTCACTCACAAATGAAAATGCTATTGAATTAGTTATTTAATTTTTCGCGTCATTTGTCTTGAAAGCAGTTGCTGGTTTTTGCCGAATGTTGTAATTTCTTCTGTTTGTTGCTTGAAATTTCAGGATTTGTTGTTTAGCTTGTTTCCGAATTACATCTACTAGGCTAGAAAAATCAGAATACCATGACTCAACAGTACCATCGCTATTAATTTCGTCACTTGGTCATATACATTTTTTCTTTAAGCAAAATGTAATCGTTGTGGTCTATTTGTTATTGGTGTTCATTTCGTTAAATTAATAGGCATCTGGGTATCAATAGTTTTTGTCTTAATTGGCTGACAGCTTGAAACCAAATTATTAAGAATATTTCTTTGAGTTTTAGTAACATTTGATCCGATTTCGAGATCATGTTTATCATTTATTGAGATGCTAGAAATCGAAAATTGCTCAGCCTTTTCAGGTTTAGTATCCGAAATTTTCGTTAATCTGATACCGTCTGTGGTGAATGTTATTTCGGCCTGTGTTAATATATCAAAGCCAATATTATCATCTGACGTCATAGTTTCGTTATTAATAACACAAACGTTAGTGTTCAATTTCTGATTATTTATTACAAGTTCTTATATATACAGTTACCGCTTGGTGTAATGTGCCCATTACCAAATACTGTAAGTGACACATAAAAATTATTTAAAGGTGGTGAACCAATTTTGTGTTATTCTTCGTTAGAACTGTTTTCTGACTACCGGTGTCGACCAATGCAGTAAATGAATTTTCAATGATAAAAACACATCACAGGAGGTAAATAGTTTATAGTTGATACAGCATAACAGTTTCGATTTGGAATAGGTTTGTTAATATACTTTGCAGAAACATGACTAAAATTTTTACAAATACTACATTTTGAACCTTTATGTTTTTTTGGGACAAAAGCAATATTAGTTTATTATATGCATCAACATTTTGGGTTCCAGACTTATGAAAGTTATGTTTTGCGTTCATGTAACTTCCTCGACTGAATTAACAGTAAATAGGACAATTTCTTTGTGGAAAGGTATTCTTATTTCTATCACTGACTATTTTTTTCATAAATGCGAAGATTCACTTTAAATTCTGAAATAGATTTAGCTCCGTATAAAATAGCTATATTTATTGGTTAATTCTGTATGTCATTTACACAATAATCAAATAAAGAAGAATCAGTAATGATTTCATAGGAAATACTTCGGAGTTCTCTAATTGCAATAAAATATTCCGAAAGTATTAACTTGGACATAATTTACGTGTACTTAACTGTATATAAATTTCAGCAGCATTCAATTTTAAGCACAATTCTTCTGTTAAAGTGTTTTTTAAACAAAAACCATGTTGTGAGATTACGTTGCGTACATAGAAAACTCTTTGCCTGACCTTTAATCAAATTTTTGCAAACATTAATTTTTGCTTCTCAATAAGCGATGGGGAAAAAACGATTCTTCACTATCTTGTATAAAACACTAAAAATCATATGTAACCTGTAAACTTTCAATCGGAATTTCGAAGATCTTTCAAAACAAAATAAAGGGAAGGGTTGAAAGTGTCAACTAACACGCAATGATTTAATGCGGGAGACATTACAGAAGGGGGGGGGGAAGAAAAAGTAGTGCTTATTGTTTCGTCATCAGAAATTTCAGATTCCATTGCTTCGCGATTTAAAGCTTAAGGCTTGCAATTCGTGAAAATTCAATAAAGATTGAAAATGTCTATTTATGAGTGCTTCTTTATTACCGTTAGTATTCAGATTCAACACATTTAGCACACAAAATAAATATAATTTACAGAAAAAGAATCAATTGCTTGCGTTCTGCAATATTGAAATGAGTAAAACTGCTCAATTTTTTTCTTATAATACGTTAAAATATATCGTTCAATAATAAAATGTTTAACAACTTAATTGTTATAATATTTTATCTTTTAAGAAACTTTGACACAACAGGAATGCCAATAAGGGTGATCATTTTTATATAGTTCATAGTCACTGAATAAAACTTAGATTCGTATATAATTGAAAGATAAATAGAGGAAGGTACTTACCTCTCGTTTTAATAGAGATATATCCAATACACTTGAACAATCACGACAAAACATAGGTATGTAATGACAATCTGTTACTACTCTCCCGATTTTACAAATGCAGAAACAATCACAACGGAACAGTGGCCCAACTTCAAATATTAATTTTCATAATTGTTAATAAAATAAGTGCCGGCTGCACATAAAGGTACTCACAAATTCACGATTATAAGTACAGTCAGTACTTAGAAGGAATCACAAATTTTCCTTCACTTTTCCCTTCTGCATTTAGTAAAAAAGGCGAGCAAAAAAAAGTCGATATTTTTTTACGGTAGAGCATATCCGTTAGCGTGTTCGGGGCCGTTGTTTCAGTTCGCAGTTTAAATTTTAATTCAACTTTAAATTCTGGTTCGTTTGCAGAGCCCCATATGGAGATTGGCATCGACATGTTGCAAAAACTAAGCTCATTTTAAGAGGACAAAAAAGGTTTTTAAACAGGAAGGTGAGAAAAATTAAAGAAAAAGACGGACACTCACATCTACGTGCTTACATCTCGAGCTCTAACCTTATAAATTGCGTTGCAAGTTGCGCTGCTGCAGCTCAGCGGACAATTCCCACAATCATATATATATATATGATTATTAAATATTTTCATTTTCTTAATATTTTGTACAATTTTTTTCATTTCTTAGTATTTATTATTATGATTTTAGTCTTAATCTCTTATTCTGTTTATTTTGAATTTTCTAATACCTTCCCCCTTTTTCGTAATTTTTTTAAAATGTTATTAGTATATTTTTTTGCTAACATTTTTAAGTGGTTTTTATAATATGCATTAGATTTATAAATGTTTTTTCTGTGGACATAATTTTATTTTTTTCTGTCGATTTTCAGTTATACTTTTATTGTATGATTGTACAATTTTTTTCTAGGTCTCATCCATAAGATTTTCCTTTATTTTTATTTTTTTCTAGGTTTCTTTTTCTTTGTATTTATTATAATGAACATTGAATGGGATCTTTTATGTATTATGTAGTAATTATCTTTACACTTAACCCCTTCGAAACGGCACCTCTTGGAGTAGAATGTTGCCAGGGAATAGAAGAGAATCGAAAAGAATTGTCACATGGGCTGGGGCTTTCATATCGCTAAGCCTAATTTCATGGGAAAAATCCTACAAAAAGAAAAAGTTTTCGTCCTAATGTTATTACTTTTCAAAAAATTTTAGATTATTTTTTAAGCTGTTATATACTTTGAATTAGCTATTTTAAAAATATTTTTCCTATAATTTACAGAAAAATATATATAAAGAAGTGATAACTTTGAAAAATAGTTTTCAGAATCACTATTGAAATTATTCCAAAGTTTTATTGACAAAAATATCTATAAACTTTAAAATTAATAAAAAAATAAAGATTATTTACCTGATGGAACAAAACTTGATGTGAAGACCAAGTGTGGTAATTCTCGAAGCACGGATAAACTCCAAGTCCTGTTTGGTCCATCTCTGAAAAAATGTCCGCATCAGAAATACTAGAAATATTCCTTTCAAACCTTTTAGAAAATTAATCACACTCTCATCATTAACCTTCTCATCGACAATATGAGTGTATTCTTTGATAAGCAACGCTTTCTCTCAATGATATACATCGAGTCGAAGCTTTCCGTAATAAAAAGGAAAGTAAACTAAATACATCCAAATGCAACGGATTGTCAAAGATTACTGATAGAACAGTTCCAAAAAAAGAAACAAGAAATACATATCAAAAACCTATAAAAAGCAATCGGTGAAAAACCAGACACACGAATGTGCATCACATGAAAGTTCAAAGAGCCTAGTTCAGTTTGATTACGTTAAGCTTTCCTTCATCCCTTACTACAACTGGAGAGCAAAATACTGAATTAAGACAGATTCAAACTAAAGGTAAAAATCTTAAAATTACAATTCATTTCAAAAGTAATTCACACAGGGGACTATGTAGAGATGTTTAGAAAACGTTCCACCTTAGAAGGTGAATACGCAACGGTCGATCCCTGAGCTCATTCTCTTGTGATGCGTATTTAGTACGTTCATCCCGAAAGGGTTAACACTAATATATTTAACTATTTTAAATACGTGCGAGTATTATAATTTGTGAACATGATGCATATTTATTAATTCCAAGGCATGTTAACCGAAATCCTATTATGAGAACATTAATTCTTAGGGATATTGCTTAGACAACTTACTGGAATGAAACTGATCGCAATTTAGAGTTGTTGCTTTTTAATTATCATAGTTATTAAAAGAGAAGAGATTTTGTATACACCCAAATTAGAAGGAAAGTTAACAGGGGTATTTTGTTAATATTTTGTAACAAAAAATAGCATTTGCATTACAGTGAAAGAATAAATTGGTGAATGTTTACAAGTGGTACTTTTTCATATCAATTCACTGAATTACCGAATTTTACTTTTTCCTTATAAAATTTGTTAACAATAAAATAAAGTTTCTTGAAATAAAATTACAATTAAACTCTTACCCGTCCTTTAAAAGTTCTTTGAATGTGCATGCTATTTATGCTGTTTCTTATAGATATATTTGGTTATTAATTTAATTTAAACTAATTGCGAAAAAATCACTCACATTTCAAAAGAACAAGGGAGTTACATTTTATTGTTAAGTAACACATTTAACTCTCTAATGAATGTATTTTTAATAAACAAATTTTAGTAAAACATCTTGAATAATTTTTATATTTAAACGAGTTTCTCAGATTTTTCTCACTACAAACAGATATACAGAACATATCTGATTATCAACCACTTGGTGTATAAAAACTAATCAAGTAACTAAGAATTAATGAATAGGGAAGTCAGTGACTACAGTGGGTTGCTAATTTATTGTGGATAATCTCATATTTCCGTAAATGGATCTTAAAAACATTTGGCACAGTCGTAAGTGGTTTTAAAGATGCGAAATTATTTCTTATGCAAATTAATTTTATTTCATGCAAATATTTGTTTATTTGTAACATTTGGTGTCCCTGTGCTTGAAGTAATAATATTTTTAACTTCAGTATAAGAATTTGAAGAATTAGAGAGTTTACCTCACTGTGGGTTCTCTGTCCAACCATTCACTCATTGTTTCTATATGTAGCTTTGCATCACCGTCTCACGTCAGTAGTTAACCAATTAAGAGCCTATTTTTATAAGAAATCTTACCTTTTCCCGTAATATTTTCCTTTTATTGCTCTAAAATTATGAGTCGCAGTGAAGATCATCCTCCCCAAAAAAAATCCGAGAAAAAATTGCTTATCTTGTTTACCGATCATTAGCAGAGAAGAAAATAGCTTATAACTCAGGGGTTTTCATATAAATTGAAAAAAAAATAGACTATAATTTGGATAAAAAAAAACTGTCATGCTTTTTCTCAAACGAAAAGGAAATTATAGCAGAAACATTTTCAAGGTATCGCCACTGTAAAAAATTTACTGAGGCAATGGAGGTAAAGTTTCTTGACTGGACTCGAAAGCATTACCTCATGACGGTTGAGGATTGAAATAAAGATATTAAGATCAATTGTATTTGTATAGGCTTTTGATTCCTTTTTCGAACATTGATGATTTAACGAAATTTCAATTGTGTACCTCAGGCGAGTCCATGTCTTAAATTCTGGCAATGAAAATTATCTTTGTTTGAAAGCATCCTGGGGAAAATACTCATCATGATTTGCAATGTTGGAAGAGTAAGGAATCCGTTCAAAGCCATATGTGTTGTCCGTAACTAGTTGTTCGACGCCTACACATAGCAAGATACCTTGAGGCAGAATCCATGCAGAAAATAATTGAGAACCCGACTGATACCCCATCTCCGACAGTGTTCCCGAATGGTCAAGATTCTGTTTTTTATTAATGATTCGGTGCCATGTCATAAAACAAGTGGTATTGCAACCTTCTTAATAGACAATAATGTCCTATTTTTTACCTTTATCAGCTAAAACCCCAGATACAGATCTTATGGAAATTTTTTGGTAAATCGAAATGTGTGAAATTGCCAAAGAAACAATAAATATACAAAAAATTTAGAAAACCCAATAGGTATCACAATCCCAGACTTAAAAAAATGGACAAAACAGTAAGTAAAAAGCACGCCTAAGAGCATGAAAGCATTGATAGTGAATAAGGGAAATGTGACTAAATATTAATGTAGTACAGTTTTAATTCTTTATTATGTAGTATTACAATATTTATCATTTATTTCTTTGTATTTCTTAAACTGAATGTATTTTAGACACAATAAAATAGAATTATCCAGAACAAGTAAGAATTTTTTTACAAATTTTATAACTAATATATAAATTCATAAATTATTGTGAATGTCCACATTAATTTGACAACTCACTATACATTTGGGGTTTACCACAGATCTGTATGATAAGGTTTTGGGTAGTCGAAGTGTTCTGAAGTTCAACTGAGATAGGATTAGTTCCCTTTGGTGGAGATTTAAATTAAATTCCATCTTTAAATTCCTGAAGAACGGAGTAAGGATCCGAGGAAATATCTAAAGCTCGCTCACCGTTATGATGTCGAGACGACCGCCTAGTAAAATCACAACAGAAGTTTTGAAACAGTGACTGAGAAACGAGCTGAGGAAATGGAACAGGAAAAAAAATAACATTCAGTAAGCGACGGAGATTCTGACAGATTGAAGGCGAAGTTGTTTCTTGTTGCGATTGGAGTTTTCGTGTTTGGAACGGGTACTTGGCTTCCACAGACCCTTTAAATTATTGTTACTTGATTATTTAACTTGTTATTTTTATAAAAAAATAATTGTATTATCTTGTATCGTTGCCGTCTCTCTATCCTGAACTTACCGTCAGTCGAATAAACATATTTTTACTAACGGATAAGTGAAACGAAGTTAAGAGCTGTAAGTTGTGATAGACAGGCATGAATGTTCATTATAATGAAAATAATGGGATTTGTAAGTTATAAATTAATTAAAATTTGCATGTAGTTTTAAGATATAAATGTTTTAATTTGTAACTAATAACAACTTAAGATCAGAATTAAATATATACGAGAAGTGAGCGAGAGAAAGATTTTATAGATTGCGTCAAAATATTTTGGATTTTAACTACAGAATTGGTTAATCAATTCGATTACTCACAATAATCGAATATTAATCATGTGCATTAAAAATATAAGTATTTGTTTTAGAAAAGAGATTTATACTTAAAAAAGTAAAAGAATGTATTTTAGTACATTTGGCTATGTTAAAGAATATGTGACTAAATAGCAAACTAGCGTTAATATATGATATATAAGCTATTACTAAGTATGTACAATAAGATATCAGTCATAATATTTTAAGAAATAATTATTTAAGTATTAGACATACAGTTAGTTTTTACCATTACATCTCAAATTATTTGATCAGTTATGGAATGAATAAAACCATTAAATGAGTTTTTTTTAAGTCATTTTATGTTTTTAATGTTCTACACTACCGTTTCGCCTTCCACTTTATTACAGAATTTTTATGTATTTTTTTTCTTTTTGTATTCGAAATCATTTATAGCTATTCAATAATTTTCTTCAGCTAAACTTGTCACTTTCTTAGTCCAGTATTTGTTCCATATTAATCTGATGAAAGTTCACTCACTAATGATATAGTCCTCGTGTTGCTTCTAGTGCTACGTTAATAAGAACTAAAACTAAAATACTAAACATTCATTAATAACTTAATCTAAAGAATCAGACAGTGAAATCTTTAAGTTAATTTCCTTTTCGTTTCAGGAAGAATCAAATATCGCTTGTTATGAACTGAAAGCAGAACCCTTTTTCACAATTAAATATTCATATTATGAATTTTTTTATCTTGCCTATAGCAATACTGGATTAGGGGCCAGTATCAACACTAGTGGAAAGGATCTAATTAAATATCAGTTTCCCGATGATCACTTAAGACTAACCATCTAGTGCTAATTTTTTCTCGCCATAAGAACACATTCAACCTGGTTATTCAAAACTTCCTATCCCTCTCTCTCTGTGTGTCTCATTTCATTCTAATATAAAGTTCTTTGCTGGTGTAAATGCTCTATAATCAATTCCCATCAATGCATCTATTCTTACATAAGTCACTGTTCTTTCACAAGCAGATGTTCTTAAATCAAATAAATGTCATATGAAAGCCTCCTATAGGTTAGTTGAAGGGGGAAATGTGCAAGAGCTTATAAACAGCGTATCAAAAATAATAAGCATATAATCTTATCAGAAATGTATTACATCTTAAAATATATGAATGCAAAAAATTTATCATTATTCTTAATCTTCTAGAGCATGATGAAATCCATTGAAAGTTTCATTTAACGTTAAAAAAATAGCCTTTTCCGTGAATCTTTTTTTTTTTATTGAGGTTGCGATTCTTTAATTTTTTTTCGATCTCGAATTATTAATAAAATTTATTAAAGATAAGTCTGGCGTAAAGTCAAATTGCAGTATTATAATGCCCATTACAGACAAGAATAGGGAAATTTAACTTCTTTTGGAATTTCAATACAATGGTGGATTTTGGTTACACTATTTACTATCTCAAATGATGCTTTAAAGTATTAAATTCAGTAAATAAATCGGAAATTTGATAAACAGCTAAATTTTGAAAGTGAATTTTAAAAATATATTTTAAGTAGATTAAAATATGAGGAAATTAATGTTTTGTAATTTTTTTTAATTTTCATTTTAAGTTAAATAATTCAATTTGTAATTTATAACAATATCTTAAAAAATTATTAAACTGACTAATTATTACTACACATTTTAAATAATAAATTAAATATTTTTCTTTCAATTGGAATATCAGACGAAAATTTTGCTTTTTGAAAATTTGTGACGCCCCCCGACCCGGGCGTCATCTTGTGCCATTACTAGATTCAATTATTAAACACTACGACACAAATAATTAAAGGAACACTAAAACAATCTTTAAGCAATTTATTAACATATATTTACTATGACAACTCCCTATGCTCTCCAGGGTAAGCTTTCTAATACCTTAGTTCAACCCACCAATAGTAATCTAACAGACTCTTACCACTAATCCTTCCTCGACTGCAACTCAGACTCTGGATCAACTGTTGAAAAACAGTAGGAAATATACTTCTAGTAACAATCTTTACTCGAACCCTCTATTTCAATCTCTATCTCCTCCTTCCTCTTATCTATCACTTCAGCTTCTCTTTCAGTCACTCTTTCAGCCACCCTTGCTACTTTCAGTCTGATTTTATATATTTCCTAACTCAACCACTTCACTTCATTTCTAACTGCTTTACATAATAACTTTACGTATCACGTTTCATTTTTAGTTGGGCAAAGGTTGTTTAGAGAAAGCAATCAATCTCAATAAAAAGTCCCCCAAGGTTAGTGAAGAGAAACCGCGGTTAGCCCAATGTCACAAATTTAATTGAATACCTTTCAATATAATTGTAAATATTTTAATATATTAACTTTTATGTACATATATAAATTGTTGTAATTTATATTAACTTTTATAAAGTGTTAAAAACCAGAGGGAAGCATGATACTTTTCTTATTTCAAATAGATTCTGAATAAATCTCATCAAAATGTCATCAAAGCAAATAATCTTGTAAAAGGATGGATAAATTTTATACGAATGAATTGAAATAGGCAACCAAATGTTAACGATTACATCTTTTGAATAAAGAAATGACTTTACATTTCCATGGTGTAATCTTCTTACCTTCTTCCCTTTCATTTTCACAGTAGCACTTTGATTTCTAATGATGGAATTCTAAGAATCGAAATAACCGACATTTCGATCTCTTTCGTAACAGAAAAGAGAGAGAGAGAATGAATTAAATTGATTTTTCTTTGTAGTAATATATCTATATTAGAGCGTTTTGTCTATGCAAATGCGTGGCACATATTTAATGCGGATTGTTTTTCAACTTTACGTTCATTTCATGGATGCGAGCGAAAGAACGCCTTGTAATGGAGAATATAGCCTTCATCTGGAAAAAGTTTTATTTTTGTCTCAAAAAACAAAATATGAAGAATAATTTTGGTGTGCAAACCAAAAGGAGGAATAATAACATAGATGTCAAAACTGGTGCATGGGGGTGGGGGGGATTACGAAAACATTTTTATTCCTAACTATTTTATGAATACCACTATTTGAATAAAACAAAAAACGCTGCTCAATTTAAGTTTTTAATTCAATTTCACTGTAATAGTAAGTATTTTTCCCAATTGCATGTTAAACAAATTTTTAAACATATTTGATAAATTAGATAAGATATTTGATAATATAAGAAATTGATATTTTTTTTTTGTTTATGCAAAAAAAATTGATAAAAGAGTTTTATCGATACAACAAAGTCATAATTTTTATCAAATATTATATAGTTATTTCAGAGGTACTTTTTTACGTTAACAACTGAAGTAATCAGGAATATTAAACATTGCATGTCTTATAGTTTTACAAAAGTAAACAAATGATAGCATTTCAAATAATGAAATAAAATCGTTTGTAAACATGTAAGTAAGAATATTTTTAACTGAAAATATTTCACAGCCCAAGTAAAATACTGACAAACAAATATATTTAAAAAACTGACAAGTTTTTTTCCATAGAAAATAATAATCATAAAAAAGATTTTACAACAAATAATTAAAAATTAAATTTATTAGATTACTTAACTATCTAATTTTCTATGGAAAGCATAAAAAAATGTTGAAACAGTAAATAATTGAAAGGTTTCCTAGTAAAATGTACCATTTGTCTACGATGCTAACTGTCGGAGGAACAATTTTCAGGACATAGCTGAAATACAAGCTATACGTCAATAAATTATACATCTACATATAGCATACTTTCACTGTTTGATAATATAAGAGCTTTTTCTGTAATGATTTAATATATTGTAGGGATACTCGTTTTCTGGCAATGGCACATGCGCTGGATTCAGCTCTTGTGCCATAAATCTACATTCATTCATTCGCTACATCTTATTAAACTTCGATCCGCAGGTTGCAGTTGACCATGGTCGACAGATGAAATTTGTCTGTGGGACAGCATTCGTTATCAGGTTCTTACGCGAAGAGGTATAAATGGAAGTGTAGTGAATCCTTGAGACTACTTCTATACCTCTCTATAAGCAGTAAACTAGATAGGTTTTTAATTTTTACTGTTACTACGTTTTCCTTTTTAATTCTCCTTTTTTATCATTGCTTAGTTAATTTGGCGTAAAATTATTCTTTTACTTTCCTAAAATTAGTTTACTTGATATTAATCTCGAGTTGAGATTATTCCTTGTTCTTTATATGTATTCCGTGTATTTGTCTCACGTGTATTATTTCCATCCGTTTATCAGCATATTTATGTGAGGTATAAAAAAATAGCTTTCAAAACATCATAAAATATGATATATGTGCTTACAATATATATATAGTTATGTATATAAATACATGAAATATTTTCTTTCTAGTTGGTAGTTCAAAAAAGAAAGGAAAATTTGAATGTTTACTCTGTACTTAAAAAATACGTACAGAGTAAATGTGCATGAAATATGTCACATTGTATCAGAAGAACATGCCAATTTTTTAAAAAAAATTTTTGTAAAAATACGGTTGTTTATGTTTAAAAATCCCTTTTTATTTGCTAAACGTAATTAGTTAGAGTAACAAAGCTTATATTTTCTCAATGGTGATGAATTTGTAAATAGACGTAATTCACGCAATAAAGCTGTAAAAAAATCTGTTATTCTACAAATATTATTATTATTATATATATATATATATATATATGTATATAACTACATTCAAATAAATTTTACTTATGTAATGTAATTTGTAACTCTCTCGATGGCAAACACCGGGAGAAATATATATTTGCTGTATGAATATTATCGTTGGTGCATTGTCAATTACAAAAAACATGTTATGTAAATGTCCTATGTAAAGTATTTTCTTTTGACTGTGTCTGTTAAGAAATCAAAGATTCAAGTTTATTTCCAAACGAGCAATGAAAGTCGTGAAAGAGTACAAAAAAAAGTTAAGAAATAAAATATAAAAATGCAATATTTTTCATTTTCTTTGTCTATGAGATGAATGCAATTGGCGTGATGTGGAAGTTAAGATAAGCAAGTGCCAACTGAGGGGTCGTTCTCGTCACTTAACCGATGTTCAAAATTTCGAGGTTCATCATTAATTGCTCTCAAATTGTGTTGCTTTAAGTGCGACTATATACTATGTATATATACTATGTAATATACTATGTAAATATCACAATTTAACGTAACCATTAACATATCTATTATAATGAATTCTTATTCGAGTTTATTTTCTAATAGTGTTATTGGCCTTTCAAAATTTCCCATATATTTAAAGGCTATCCTCATGCAAACCAATATTGATTGATTGTTTTATTTATATCTCATTGATGCATCAATATCACTACACGATTAGTCTTAAATGGAATTAGGATTCGTAACTACGATTCAACGAAAAAAACGTCAATCGTGAGCTTGTGACCAGGACCATTCTGCAACTGCAGTCACAAAGAAACTGGAAGAGGAGTAGAAAAGAAATATAATTAGATTATAAGTTTTAAATAAAATAAAATTATTTCGTGAAGATTATAATCTAGTTCTTCAGTAGAAACTTCTTGTTTTATTATAAATATTTATATCTATATTATTTCAGAACGCAAAAATAAAAATGTGACAAATACTTGCATATAAAATTATTTATGTCTTAGGACTTACCCTTCGAAATTGAAAGCATACCATGAAATGAACAGTTCTCTACACTTATTTCGTGTGACTTAAACTGAATCAGTTGACTACGAGAATTCTTTTAAAAATGTAAGCATTATAACTTTAGCTTTTAAAAGAAACTTTAAAATAAATACTAATTTATTTAAATAATAAACATGTACATTTTGAAAGAAGTTTAAGATACGGATTTGTCGTTTGAAAGAAATCCGTAATTATCAATTAAATTGTAATAGACTTTTAAATCCAGTTATATAAACTTCCATTGATGCTATGCAGAAGAAATCACTCAGGTTCTATAGTTTCAAAATAATATAATAAAACAATGCATTTTACATATTAAAAATGTTACTATTAATGAATTTAAAGATTTCATAAAGATGCAACATAATAGGAAATAGGAGAAATTCATGATGCTCTGCAAGAGTAAAATAGCCATACATTATGCAAAGCGAAACATCCTAATAATTCTTGTAGAAAAAGTCAATTCTAAGAATACATAAATAAATCACAAGATTAATTTGTATTCTTTATATTGGAAAGAATGATATAATTGATTAAAAAACTGTTTTTTACTTTCTAAATCTCGCGAATGATTATCGATCCCTGAATTCTCAAAAATAGTTAAAAATATTTTCGATGTATTTTTCAGACAAATAATGCAATAAATATATCCGCAATATATTTTTATCATGATAAGAAATAATCAAAACTGAATTAAGAAACTACTTTTACGCATAATTAGATTTTAATATTTATATATTGCCTAAAATATATTTGATTTATCATACAGGGAATTTTAAATGGCAAGATTACTCGAATCGAATTTATGTAAAACAATTTTAACATGTAAAAATCTTTTTATGCATTTTTCATCAAATCAATTCTGATTCATTTTATCAGTGCATTTTTTTATAAAATGAACATATTCCTGTTATATAAACTCATTGTTTCTTTATTTAAATAATGATTCGACGCTTATTTACGCTGGAAATGAAACGAATATTTTGACTTCAAAGAATAGTTCAAAAGTTATTAGATTTATTTGAAATTTTTCAACAAGGAATTCTTGTTATTTTTCATAAAGAAGTGTTTTACCTGAGAACACGAAATTGAGCATTAATATTTAATGTTTAATCACTAAAGCTAGCGTTTTACTTATTCTTAAAATTTCAGTCATATTGCTTTTTGTTTTATTATTTATTTGGATTTTGTTTAAGCGGTCTATATGGTTATATAATTATTAAATTCAGTTGACGGTAAAGTCTTTAAAAAGTTTCTATAGTATTTATATAAAGTGTATTGGTAATTCTTACATTTTGTTTTTTTGAGTGCTTCTTTCAGTTTTATTAAGTTTTTTTTAGATTTATTTGTAAAATTAATATGTTTCTTAGATTTTTTTGGTTTTACAATTTGTTAGATATTTATTTATTTATGTTTTTGATCTTTGTTGTTTAATTGAATTTAATTAATATTGCTACTGTGTTTACTTTCTTCACTTTTCTATACACGATTTTCTAATTTGGCTGATCTTTTGTTTGTCACCTTATTTTATTGTAATGTAATTCACGGAAGAGGGATTGTTTGATCAGTAATTATGTTAGAAATGAACATTATTCTTTCCAAAGTATAAAACAGTACTAATTACATTATTTCCACTATTTCAATTTTTGCGTTTCTTTCACTGGACTTTCTATTATAATGTTTCAATTACTTTATAGGTTTTTTGTATTAAATTCTAAAATTTATTATGTTTATTTAATTATAGTAATTTTTAAATGAGTTATATTAATATCATTATTTTCTTCATTTCTTTAATTATATAGTTTTTCAGAATTAATGATTGATATGTTGAATTTCTGTATTTGTAATATTTTGTGAATTATAATTTTGATATTTTGCTCATATATATATATATATATATATATATATATATATATATATTATTTTCTCGAATATTTTTTATTTATTTACTTTTAAACATAATTCAATTTCACAACTTAAATGTTCTTATCTAAAAATATTCCTATTAGATTTAGTGTGAAATAATTTGATAGATGAAACTAATTTAATTTGAATTTTTGCATTCTTAAAAATCACTATTATTTATTTATGACTTTAAGGATTTCTTTTTTTTTTTAAATTCATAATTGTGTAAGTTTTTTTAATTGTAAATTTTGTTTCAATATTCCCTGTAAATTGTGCAGGATTGTGATTTTCGATAGGTTGTTTCTAGAGTTCTGTTTTAGTATTCCGGTAACATTTAAAAACTGTTCTTTGTAGAATTTAGTTTGGGTAATTTCAGCAACGGTTAAAAATTGCTTCTTAGCATGACTAAATGGTATAGTGTTTCGCATTAAGCTGAATTTTGACTGTTTTTCATGCTTTCTGAAGTATTTTAATGTCTTGATATGACATTGATGAGTTATAGCAATGATTGATATGGCAATGATGGTATTCATGAAATTAAATGTGATTAAATCTTTCCCCCATGTTTAATATGTATTAAAATATGTAAGATTAATATACGTGAGGTGTTATAAAATGTTGATTATTCTGTGAATTTTTTTTTTTTTTTAATTTTAGTTCTTAAAGATTTTTCATAAATATGTGTTTTTCTTTTCAATGTTATATTTTTGGATTTTAGTTTTCAGGAATTTTTTCAATTTGTGTTTTTGCTGTTCTAACCATTTTTAATGGTATGTTTTGTTGCTAGCAATAGAGTTAAGCCCAATAACTTTAGAATTACTCAGCTTACACACTAAAGATTGTTTCAACAGTCAATATTTTATTCTCTATTTTTTCCATTTAAAGAATTCTTATAAATTCTTAACTTTTTCAAAAAAAAATTTCAAATTTAATATTTTTAAGTTTTTTTTTATATTTTGTTTATATTTATATACTGTTTCTGATTTTTAATTATATATATATATATATATATATATATATATATATATATATACATATCCAACTCTTTTTATACACAATTTTCAAATGATATGGTTCACCAATATATTCTTTAATACGAATTCTTTTGCGAATCCCGCTAAAAAATATTTCAAAATATTCAAATTCAGTTTTACCGCCTAATACCATTCAGTCACTCTGTCAGGGTATTACAGCAGCAATTAAATTGTTCTACATAAAGCAAACGTTTAAATATATATTTGACTCAGAAGAAAGAAAGAAAAAATTTGACTGTTGAGGAAGCATGAAGAGAGATTACGATTATGGACTTGTATTACACAGGCTTCTTTTGCTATCAAATAGTTGCACCAAACGACCTTAAGTGCTTGTTGGAAAAAGAAATTTGCCAGCAGGTGTCAAAAGAGGAAGTTTCGAAGTACAAAACTCAGTAATGTGTTATGAAATTAGTGGCGAAAAATTAAACAACACACAAACGGCTGGCATGGATGGATTGGTGCAAGAAAGCTCTTCAGATGAAGATGCTTTGATCGAATTTATGAAAGCTTATGATAGTAAAAAAGTAGATAATGAAAAAGTTGAAAGTGATGTTCTGATGTTAATGGCTAATTTAATTAGTGATGGCTTGAAATTTGCTACAAGTATGGAACATTTTCTTACTCATGATCCTGACATTATGTGTGCATTAAAATTTCTACATAATCTTAAGTTTTTTGTTGCAGGATATCAAGAATTAAATAAGCAACTTGAGAAACCAAACAAACAGTCGCTAATAACAGACATGGTAAGAACAAAAACAATAACAACAGAGGCTGTTAATAGCGAACAAAATTTTTCATTTGAATCAAAGCCAACAGATGTGTTAGACATATCTGACACATCTACTGATGATAGCATTTTTGATTCAGTTTGTAATAAATGTGTACACTTGTTATCAAGTATCAATGAATCATTGCCAATAGCTTTATTCCTAATTTCAATTTTAATTTTTATATATTGTATGTACATATAAACTGAATTTTTACTGAATACTTATTTTAGTTTTTTAGTAATAAAAGTGAATTTTTTTTTTTTATAAATATATAATATAGATTTCATTATTACTTTTTTCAGGGATTTCTGAAAAACATTTGAAGTTTTATCATCTCACAAGAGTTTTTTAAAGTCGGGGAACGTATCTACCATATAAAAAAGAGATGGGGATTTCTTTATATATATATATATATATATATATATATATATATATATAT
>BMAW01120600.1:115276-159270 GCA_019974015.1 Nephila pilipes | reverse complement strand
TCTCAGCAATCTCACGGAGCTTCACTTTACGATCTTTCATTATAATTTTTGTCACTTCACTCACATTTTCCGGTGTAACGGCTTCCACAGGTCTACCCGAGCGTTCCGCGTCATTTGTGTCGGTACGACCACGTTTAAACTCGGCAAACCACCGACAAATCGTTGCTTTTGATGGACAAGAGTCCGGGTAACATTTTTCAATCCATTGTTTCGCTTGCACGATGTTTTTACCCATTAAAAAACAATGTTTTATCAGAACACGAAACTCGGTTTTTTCCATTTTTTAAACAAACTATAAAACGACTTTACTCCAACCTCGATAACTCAGCTGTTTCTGGTCCGATCGACTTAAAATTTTGACACGTTTCAAGCAAAGGTTAGTACTCTAGAAAGCCTGGTTACTGGTTTACTACGAGCGCCATCTCTGGGTTAGTCTCGGGAGTTATTGATTGATGTGTTATATATATTGTCGCTTAGAAAAAATATGTAAGTTAAATAAAGAGCCAGGTATAATATCAACTGGAAATTTTATTCAAAAAATTAATTCTAATAAAAGTATAATTTTACTTTAAATTAATTTAAACAATTACAAATAAAAGTAATAAGATGCAAGAGATACTAACAAGAATATTCAAATGAAGATTCAAATGTCATTTCTCCTTTACTGCATAGCGAAAGAGATATATACATACAAGGAAAAGGATACACTTCACTTCAGTACTTCCTTGCCTAAAACATCGAAAATAAAAATGGCTCGCAGATAAACTTCTGTTGACCATGGATGAATGAAACTCATAGATCGAAGTTTCATAAGGTGTATCGAGTAAATGAATTTAGATTTATGGAGCTCAATTCTGTTCTGATGATATTGCAGGGAAAAAAATCGCTACATTTCTCCCTTTTTAGAAAAAAAAACAACACCCCGCTGCAATCTGAAATCACTCCTTATAACAGGTTTTTTTGAAAATTTAGAAATTCCTTTCTCACATCAATATCATTATTGGAATCAAAATAGAGTTTTAATCTCAGGACATGAGCGACATCTTTTGAAGTTCGTCGTGTATGGTTCTGTCCCATACTTTCTACTTCATATGCCACGTCAGATAATCATGGCAGGGATTGATTCCATGCGGTTCAAAATAACATCTAAAGAGTTTGTCAGATAATCTAACTTTTCATACTGGTGTAAACACCCAAATTAAATGTCCTATGTTCTAGACGGCTGGTCAATGTTTCAAGCGTTTGAAATTGTTTCCATGGCGTAAAGGCTGTTTATGATCTTGAAATATTCATACATATCACTGTTTCATGGAGACATCCCCTAGTATTAATACTATTTTCATGTATAATTTTCTTAAAAATAATTTAAATTAATACTTTTTTTCTAGTCATATTAGTGAATAATGGTATTATAATGTAATATATTTGATTTTTTTATAATAAATGTATATTCATGAGATTTCTTTAAAATGTAAAACATGTTCATATATTGATCACATTTTGAAGATATAGCTTCTGAAATAAAAAAAAATTAAAATTCCAATTTCAGGTCCAACTGGATTTAAAAACTATTTCGTTACTTTCCGCAGGTCAATATATTAAATAATAAGCTTCAAATACTTTGCCTTGCTGTGAAATGTTCCATTGTCTTTCAATTTCACAACTAAGTACTCAATCCTATGCTTTATGCGTGAGATCTTGCGCGGCTGCCGAAGTTGATTTCAGTAAAACAGCTTCCAAAATTTCCCTTTTCGTGTCACCTTTACTTTGTATGAGAAGGGAGGCATCTGAAAACATCAAAAAAGTAGTAGTGCATAGTAGTAGTGACGGAGAATCAGAATTGAATAATGTTATGACCACTGCGACTGATATGAGGCAAGTGGGAGAGACGGTCACTGACATTTCCTTCGTCAATTGGAGAGTTAGATTAAAGAAAAGGAGCTTGACTTATTCCAGCGAATTTAAACCTGAATAAAACAAAAAAAGCAACTTAATAGGAATAACTGAGTAATTATGTATGATGGAATGTTTTGTTAAATTCGCACTGATAAGCAACACAATGATTATTGGCATCGGACCTAGTGATTTTGGACTTCATTTAAGAGACTTGGACAACACATGAGCTAGCATTTCACTCTCCATATTTCCACACCAGGCTAACGTGAGAATATAAGGTCACTACATATTTAACATTGATCATTCCCGCAGTAATACGTGTCTTAAGGGACAACAGATTATGCATTAAGTAAGAGAAATATCATAACGAATAAAGGGAAATATTTCACTAAAATACACTATTTTGCTTTTTCGAGACATATAACCAAGTCTAGCTTCCAGGAGACTTATTTTTGTTTGTAGTTATATAAGCATTTCTTCATGTTTCCTGTTTTTGAAAAGATTGATGAAAAACTAAATTAGCAGAATTGTCATTCAAACTCCTGATCTGGAACTCAATAAAAGTTCATTTAAGAAAAAATAATTAAGAAAAATCCAGCTGGTTTTATTTTGTATTACAAAATGACAACACACACACACACACACATATATATATATATATATAGCAGAGCTGATTTACATAAGGCACAGTTTATTTATGAGACGAGATAACCTCAGAAAGTAGTCAGAAAGGTTAATTGTAATATTAACCTTTCTGGTGCGTTACAGAGCATAAATATTAAAGCAATTACAGTTTTATTTTCGCTCTGTCATTATCAAGACTAATCATGAAATTTGAAAGACATAATTTTGTTTTCTAATTTAAATATAAAATAGAGCAAATTAACGTTTATTTATAATATAGAGGAAAAGCTCTCGGATGAACCAAAAAAATTATTATTTTCAATATTGTTATGATAATATTGTTTTATGTTAGAATGTCATTGTGTTAAATTCATGGACGTAATGGATATTCTTTGAATAGACTGTAATTTTAAGCCTAATATTTGTAAAATGTATTGTATACTATAGCATTTACAACATGAAAACATTTTTCAATAACTTGACTAGAAAATTGAAACTGTCCCATTTTAATTTTCAATAATATTTAAAAAGTGAAAATTGCACATATAAACTGTAAATTCACTACATTAATTACTGTTCTGAAATATGTTTCTATTACTGAATTTAAAATTCATAGTTTAATTATATTTTCGTTACAATAATCCTTTGCAATAAAACTATAAATGAGCAACTTATGTTAAGAATTGGGATTATAAGACTATGATGCAAAGATTAAACAAAAACAAAACATAGTAAGGGTTGCAGTAGTCAGAAAAACTTGTGGTGCTGATAATTGTGTTATTTTTCTGTAATAATCAGCTTTAGTACCAGTGATTTTGCTTAGTGATGCTAATATTTTAATGAATGTAGAAAGCATTTCCGAAATAATCAGTTTAGTTTCCTTCATGAAAAATGTATGATAATTTTGAAGGATGTGAGCAGAAGGAACTAGAATGAGTAAAAAGTAACTAATCTGCTCAAGCCTTGTGCTTAAGTTTATTTAAATATTTAAATGACATTAATTTCGAAAAATGGAAATTTATTTTCATTCTTTTACTAACGATCTTAATTTAATAGTTTTTTTTTTCTTCATCCTCTAATGCTTTTAAAGAGAAGAATTAGATTTGTTTGAAACAATATTTTTGTGGTGTGTTTCATACAAGGGCAATGAAGTTGAGTTATTGATTATTGAGTTGCTACGGATTTCACCTCATGATTTTGAAAAATAAACAAGCATATTACAATATAATTGAAATATAAATGGAATTTATTGAAAAAATAAGTTCCAGCCAAACATTTGAATTCGGCTTAAGAAAAAATATTTTACTCCAAGGGTCTTAATACTTAGGTTTTATGAGATGCATAGTTTATGTTGTAAAATAATAATAATTAAGTAAATTAAAAGGGAAAACAAATTTTTTGCAGTAAATAATTTAATTCGGTGAATTATAATGATTCGATTAAACTTCACAGTTTGTGTTTCACGAAATAGTCATTTGTATGTTTTTTTCCAAAGAAAAAATTAATTATTGAATTTCGGAAAGATTCAATTTTGTATATTCAATTTATATATTTCGGGGAAATTCAACATTTATTTAATTCATATTCTTTCTTCTCTTATTATACTTCATTTGGCAATTTCGTTTCAGAACTTCTTCTCCAATAATGAGAATTAACAGCTAAGAGTACGTTTTAGAGAAGAAAAAAATATAATGCCAACACAGCTGTCACACTCAACCTGAAATTAATAAAAATCAATTAAAATTTTATATAATTTACTAATACTGACATAAAACTGTATTCTGATTATTATATCCTTAAGAGAGAAACATATATCACTAGAATATTCTGTTCTGCTTAAATCATTCCTTTTTTCCGTTAAGATATTTTCGAACATTTCACCTTCTTTATTTAGTATAGAAAATAAAATATCCATTTTTCACAAAGACAAACATTTGCATATTTTAAAGAAAATTTTAAAATTCTAAGTACACTAGCTAACAAGTAATTACATGAGTTATATCCATAATAATTTATATTAATATTGGAGCATTTCTTCTACATGAAAATGAAGTCGAGGTTTAGGCCTTATTCTTTTTAACATTAACCGAAGATAAACTTAAGAAATGAAGCATTAGAAATGAAATTATAAATTATTAATTTCTTAAAAAAATTTACACAAAAAACTTTAGTTAAATCTTCTTTATCTGTCGCAAACTAAAGAAGCTTCCAAAATAATAGCTTAATAATTAATAAAATAATTAATATTGATTTTAAATTTCTTTATCATAAACATATTTAACAATTTCTTAACTACTTACAACAATAACTATCTTAATCAAACCCTTAAATGCTATTTGTAAGCTTACTTGCTGTAACGATGTCTAGTGTTAAAACCTTTAGTAATGTTTTTAAATTTTAGAGATTTTTATGCAATAGAGGAGATAAGGCTACCTACGTGTAATGTGAAAAAAATGATCCAAAGCTGTAAAACTATTTCCTATAATAAAATGATCGACCATTAAATTTATATTCTGACTTCACTATCTTTTTGAGTGTCGCAAATTCTGTAACATATTCATTGCTATCTGAATCCGTCCTTTTTTCAAGTGTAAAATTTATTCAATTTTTCATTTCCTATACTTTAATACTAAATAGGTTATGAAGTGTTCCTGTGAAAAATTGCTCATTTTTAGAATGTTCAAAATTTTAAGAATCAAGTAAAAGACTCTATCATGAAAATTGGACGAATTGTTCGGGGCAAACACGTGTTTTAAGTTTCAACCATCTCTTTGACATTAGATGAAGACAGCCTTAAAATACATCAGGAAATGTAGCATGATGAATATTGACTCCTATTTTCTTATTGAAAGCTTTTATCCTATTATACATTTCTCTATTCATTAATATCATATTAGTAAACAAATAATTAAAAAAAGGATGCTTATTAGTCAAAACATTGCATAGTTTTTATTATATAAGGTATAAATTCTAGACACTTTATCAACGTAATACGTAAAAAATTTAAATTGGAAAATTTTTTCATTGAATTAATTAAATCTTTCTTTCGTCAAAAAAAATTAGTTATTTAATCTATTCATTTATACAGTAACACAGTATTTATATTCTTTAAGTACTTCAACTAATAAAATATATACATTATATATATCATTTAAAATTATCAATAATTTGATTGATCTTTTAATAAGAATTAAAAGATCAATCAAATTTACAGAAATTGATCGAAATAATAAGTTTAAAATTTGTGCCTTTACTCATAAATTCTCTACAATTCATATCTTTTACAACATTTCCATTACCCGTAATGACATATTGATATTCATAATTTATATGAATTCATTCTAATTTTCTTACAGTTGTTTATATCAGTGATTTAAAACCTAAAGTATTATTATGGTTATACATCACATGTCTCATATTTCTTATGAATTTCGAAGACTTTTTTAATACTAATATTATCAATCAAATATTAATTTTTTAGAATTCAAAACTGACGATATTCTACCTTTTATATCGTTATTATAATCTAGCAATTATAGATTATTTTATTTCTAGTATTCATTTTGTATGCATTTAAAAATATTAAATATCAGAGCGCAAACATTTGGTTTTAAAACAACAAATTAACGGTGAAAAAGGTAATAATATCGTTTTTCTCTAAAAAAATGCTCTTGAGGAGTGTAAATTTATTATTATCAAGTTATAATGTTGTTATTCATTTTTTATTATCAACGAAGTATAATTATAAAAAAAATAACAAATTTGAGAGAGAAAATTATCTGTGATAATTTACAAATGAGGAAATATAGTCTCTCGTAGAATCAATGGTACAGTGAAATTTTTTATTATGCGTTCCATCTGCTTAATTAGGATATGATTTTCATTTTATAAGATTAGAAACGTTTTTCAAAATTCACAAAATCACATAAATAGTAATAAGAAATCAAAATAAAATTCTGGTGTTGAAACAACATAAGAGCAAGTAACTTTTATGCAACACAATATAAGCATAAAAGTTTAAGCCATTATTAAAGTCTGGAGTATGTTTATATGTTCAAAAAAGAGTTTGATTTAAATTTAAGTTTCAGTTACAATCTTTAACTGAAATGTGGATGGGTGTGAAGAAGCACGATAGTAACTAGTTAAAAGGAAGAGAAACAGATTAAATTAAGGTTAATTTTTAACAAAATTAAGATCAATAAATTAATGTATTCATTAAATTAATTAACATTGTTAATTAATTTCTGAAAATTACGGATTTAATTACTACCACATTGCGGAAGACGATTTTCGTTTAATTAATTTCTCATCTTAAAATAAGATTGAATTTTCAAGTTCATAAAATTTCTGTGAAAACATTTTCTTAATTAAGTGAGATTTAAAATGGTTCCTTCAATGCAAAAAGAGTGTTTCAAATCTTTACGATGTAAAATTTTCTTCGCAAAATTTTTTAAAGAGAGTCGAAATTTACAGTAATCAATATATGATACTTTTTCCAGTTTCAATAATGTTGAACAAACTTTAAAAAGTAATTTTATGATAAACGTATATAATTTTGTAATAGTGCTAGGAAAAAGCTTAAATTTTAACACGTAATATTCTTAACGTTTAGGTAACTTTTGTTGTTAAATGCCTAAAACAAATTTTTGCGCAATTTTTTCTATTACTTCAGGAAACATTAAAACTCGAACGTAAGATTAGAAATCGCTCACATTTAATGGACCATAATTTATTTTATCATACGTGTTATTCTAATTATACTATTCTAAATTAGATAAGAAAGAATAGAAAACAGGGAAAAAACATTTTTAATACGATTTCTTTAACTTGAACAACATTAAAAAATTACTTTTAAATAATATTAAAAAATTAATAAAAAAATATATAATATTTTAATAAAAAAAATTAGTTGAAAGATCGTAACTGCGCAAAAATTGTTGAACATTTATCATTTTAGATAGATATTAAAGATTTATCATTTGCATGAAGTAATCTAATATATGGCTCCGTAACAATTAATCGGAATGGTATGAAGGACGTAGACTTTACATATCAGTTTCTAATAAATTCTGCAAAAAATCAGTTTGCAAAATTGAAAGTTTATAAAAAAACACTTAATAATTCATTAAATTAAACAATTTACCATCATAATTTTGCTCCATATGAAATATTAACGATATCGATTTTATGCAGCAGCAATGCTAAATTTATTATTGTTATTCTTTTTCGACGACTTTACAACGATAAAATGTAAAAGATTCAGATAGATTTACCCATTTCAGGCCTGATTTAAAATAGTCAACAGAACATGTTCATTTGATAATGTAGATGAACTCCACGTATGGTATATGTATTGAATACTTAATATGCCCTTGTCCATTTTCCTAATTACGTGAAATCTACAGATTGTCAGAGGAAGTGAGTGTCTTTTACACATTCAAATCCTTTTGAAATACGTATGAACATATATTTATATAATAGTAGTACAGATAACCAAGTTAATAACGGAAAACAAAATAACTGAAGTAAAAAGAGTTAACATAATTTAAATATTATTTTCCTAATACGTTAGAAATGGGATATAGATAATGTATGAATATATTAAGATAGTAAGAAATTAAAAGAAAATTTCTATTAAACACATAGTTATCAGTATGAAAATTGTGATTTATTTCGAATAAAAACGTTAAAATGGTATGTGATATCGTTGAAAACAGAGCTATAATTAAATTACAGTAATTAATAACAAGCATTCATAAAAGTACAAAATGAACAATCTAATGAATTATCAAAAAAATAAAGATCATTAAAAGCAAATATTTCACTTAAAATATGATACGGAGCTGAAGGCATGGAGTACGTAGATTATTGCTGTTTCACAATTTTGAAGAATGGGAAGCTTTTAACGTATTATATGAAAAAATTAAGATCTTTTACTTTCTTTGGTCAATAAAAAATGAAGGGCCACATTAGAATTTCTCTAATTTACACGAAATGTTTTCGAACCTAAACATACATACCTCCCCTAAGCTCTGGTTCACATTGTATTGAGAATGCATGAGATATTCATTCATTTTCCAAATTGGAGAAAAATGAAGGAAACTATCCTTTAGGACTTGGTTTATAACACCACTCCAGATATATTAGAAAAAGTGTTTAAATGTAAGGTTTTCAGATATTGTTTTTTTTGTAATTACTATAATTATTTTTGTTCTCGGCAGAAGATAATATTTTCTTTTTCTAAGTATTTGTTGAAAGTACAATTCTTTCTCTCTTTCCCTCTCTTTTTCCGAAATTCTGGTAATTATTTCATAGTTACATTTTGTTGATTTAATAATGCTTCCCTTAAGATTATAATTTCAAGAATAATATTTAAAAAGCATCATGTACTTTAATTTAGTAAATTGCTTGGCAGTGTTTGAGCTTTTGCACGTAACCCTATAATAAATTATTTTGTAAAAAAATTCATCACTATATACCAAAAATTAAGATAATGATCGAATAAATTTTTATAATATTTCGGCAGAAGTATCTTGCTTTTATTTAAGTTATCGTCTGACTGGGAGGAGGAGGACCAAGGGACGCCATTGGAGACACCTTTGCTCTCGGTTCTTAGACGGACTATGAGCATTCGAAACAGACACTGTTAGGAATTCTTCTTTAGTGCTCGATCTTCGTGACTAGGCAACGAATTCTATGAGTTCAAACAGAATCAATCTCCTGCTGCCTCTTTCTACTATACTTGTATGTTAACGACTGCGGAATTATTCATTCATTTGAAATTGATTTGAATTACATCAAATTCATTCAAATCAATTTCATCATTTCTGAGTGATTTATAACAGTATGAAATTGAAGACATGGAAAAATTAAAATATGAAGCTGTGATCAAAAATCTCAAGCCTTAATTAAGAGAAGTTTAAAAGCTTACAAGATCGAATTCGAGTAGTTTCGAATGAACAAAATAGTCCTATAAACAAAAACATCACATTTTCCCTCTAGTGTTATGAAACTAACAAGTGGTGTGTGAATGTCTAATCAAAATCGTTTGAAAGGCTCGAGTAAACAACATGACTGATCAGATTACAAAAGTAATAAAGTCATCGGAGAAGATTGCCTTGCGAAAACCCCGTAACGGATATCAGTAAGTTAAAGAACTAACAAGAATGTGGGATTCTAGTTACTTGGAGGAAATATATATTTCCTTCTCCACAACAGCAACAAGTGAAAAACCGAATCTGTAAAAAGCTCCACAAGGCAGGAACCTTATGATTGACGCATCCAGTTCCACCTGAAAAGAGCCAAACCAGGAAGTCGTCAGCTTCAATTACAAGAAGCTCCTAAGCCCTTTTTAGATAAAAACAGGTGCACCAACATCTATGATTCAACTTCAGTATTATGGAGGAAAGGGCCTTTATTGAAGCCAGATTGGATCAGAACCCATCTAATATTTCAGGCCTATTGGTCAGTATTTAAACGACAGTGTAAGATGTACTCGATTCCACTTTTAAGAGGACACGAAATGCAAACATAACAAGAGGCTTATGGTCGTTATTTATCTTTTATCCCTTCGATAAGTGATCATGGATTTTCAAAATAATGGCGTATAAAACCATATAGAAATTAAATATTATGAGTCAAACTTTTAAACAAAAATAAGATGCACTTTCCTAACAGAAAGAATTACCTTTATAAAAATAAATTCAAAATTGCTGATTAAAATGATGATTGTTTTTTATTGTGGAGACATTATTGACATGAAATTTCTTGTTGTTCTTCTATATTGTATATTAATTTATAAAGTTATATATAAACATATATTTTACCTGGCCGATTTCGCGACATAGTGAGTGAATGCGGTTTACCTAAAATAGCAGCCAAGGGTAACGTTAGACATTTTACAAAGAGTTTTATCACCATATTGGGTACGTAGTTAAAGTTGTATTTGTATAACACTCAAGTGTACATCACTCGTATTTAACTGTATTTTATTATTGATGTCACAATTTTTTTCTGTCAAGTTATGGGTAATTTGCTATTCAAGTACCAGGAAATTCTAGTTTAAAGACCCTATACACCGCCAATGCTGTATTGATTCCAGATATTTAAAGACTGTTTATGGATATTATGAACGAAAATTCCCAATTTACATTTATTCAAAAGTAAGAAATTTCCGGTTACTCATCAAACGGGAGCTTTCATGTTTCGGATCTTGATTAAATAAAGTTGAAAGTTCACTCAAACACATGAAAGAGACTGGATTACACTATTAATTAACTTAATAGTGTAATCCATTTTTTCGATAATGCATATATATATATATATATATATATATATATATATATATATATCTTCTATATATATATATATGTAAATATAAAATATATATATATATATATATATATATATATATATATATATATATATATATAATACTCTTTCTTTCTTTCTAATATATATATATATATATATATATATAAATATAAATATATATATATATATATATATATATATATAATATATATATATATATATATATATATATATATATATACTATATATATATATATATATATATATATATATATATATATATATATATATATATATATATAATAATAACAAGGAAAAAAATATAATATTTTCGCTCATTTAAATTTCGCTAATCAGACATTCTCTGACGAAATGAGAAATCTATTTGATTTTTTTTCCCATCTGACTGTCAATTTTGCATGCGATATCTTCTTAAAAATACACTTAAAGTGTTTCTGTTATAACAGTGTTATAGTTCTGTGTCGTATTAAAATTCAAGTTTGACTTTTGACTGGATCCAAAAATTATATATGAATTTTATTTCTACAAAATGATGTAACTGAACTCTGTGAATTACATTCTCTGAACAAAATCACAAATAAAGCAGAGAATTTCATACTGAAAAAAATAAATTTTCCTTGAAATATGAATTAAAACAAGAAAATATAATGAAAATAATCAAAAGTATTTTTAATTATTTCTTGAAAAGTTCTTTGTTAACTTATCCTAATAATAATAAGTTAATGTTTTATCTAATGCTTTTTCAAAAAAGTGATACAAATATTAATTGAAACGTAATTCTTATCAAAAAGTAGTAGCATTTTGTAAGCAAAATATGAATTTAATAAGAAAAATAAATCTAATGGATTAAAAGGAAATAATAGTACGGAAAATGAAAATAACATTAAATCAGACGAGTTATATTCAATTATAAGAAAAATTATTTCGTTATTTTCTTCAGACCACAATCTTCAGTTATACGTCTACATCTTTCAACGCATAGTAATTAGTGTGAATAACTAGTAATTATCATTAATTACCAATTACTCTCTTTCATGACGATAAATTTAGAGAAAAAGAAAAATAATAATAATTCCCTTGAGATTGTGAGTCATAAAACTAATAATTATTCTCTAAGTATAATGTATGTTAATATTTGAAATGTGTGTATGAATAGGAATTTATACATTTAATTTATGAACAAGTTGGGCTCAGAAACTACATGTCTTGTACTACAATTGGTTTTGCAACGGCATGTCATGTTACTACTTTGTACGCAAAAAAAATTCATTGCTGAATCACAAGTTAGCAATGATTAACATTCGACTTGTTCCGTCTCTAGTTGCCGTCATTTTGCATCGAGTTGTCACTGTCGATAAGATTTCGATTCCTCATCATATACAGTACACGAAGCAGTCTTCTAAAGTAAGTTGGAATCTACTCGAAAGAAAGTGAAGACCGGAAAAGTTATATCGAAAATTCTTGAAACACAAAGAGTTCCTTCTTTAAATAGTAATAGATATCACTGAACAATATACTGTAGTTAGTTACCCCATTCCTAACATCTCATGTTTTGCTCTTAACAAGGGTTCCTTTTTAACCAGCCGCGTATAATTATTCGAATTTAAAATCTAACACTTAATTAAGATTGTATTTAGAATATCCATTACGTACGTATTTTTAGCCATACACACATTCAGTTTTACTTGGCAATAAGGAATTTTTACACTTAGAAAACAGTTATATGTGTAATGAAATGTGTGCGTTTGTGTGGTTTCCACTATCTGTATAACAATTTGTCACTACTTCGAATATGTCACATACAAAAAAAAATTAAAAGTTCTAAGACTTATGTGTGCTATATTTATTGAATTTAATTAATTCAAAATATTTAAGATCAACAAGTCTTTATGATCACACAAATACAAGTTTATTACAGTAAAAAATAAGCATGGCCTTACATATTTCTATCAAGTAAAAAATTTGAGCAATATCTAATAATTATTTAATTTTTAGTTTCTTCATTTTATCACTTCGACTTGCTTTCACTGAAAAGTAATAAATTGAAAAAAATCAACTCAGAAATGTTGATTAGTATCTATTGATACATGATGTGTAGGTAAAAACTGTTATTTGAAATAATTTAAGAACAGTGATAAATAACTTTGAGGTAAGCTTGATTTTGCTTTATTAATGAATATTATTCCTTAATAAGAAATTGTTCCAATTCACATTAAAATTCCTAGTTTACTCTTTCTTCATATTTAATGTTTTAATTGTATTTATTTAATATATTCAGTTATCACGATCATTCGGAAAGAATGAAATTATAAACGTTAACCACGCAATACATAGTGAATAAGCATGTGTTAAGAATATTTTACAAGCAGAGAGTGAAAAAACGTATGTATTATTTAATTCAAAGATTACAAAGACACTAAATCATTTTGTTCATCATGGTGTATAAATTTTACATTAGTTTGGAACATGACACTTTTTTAAATCTCAAAAGTTTTTAATATATTTTTCTTAATATTTAATCTTCGCTTTCTTCCCTCGATCCATTCGTTTATTTCTTTCATACTGAAAAAAACTGCAATTAATATTAATTCATGAACAATCAGTAAACAACAAAACAATAGAATTTTGAAAATAGAAAAAAGTATTATAAAAATATTATTTAACAAACAAAATTAATATGCAGTATGTCATAAATGCATTGCTTAAAAATTAAAAATATTTTTCCTTATAGGACGTCAGTAATGTTTATTTATTAACAAAAATATTCAAAATCGGCATTGGGCTTACTTATCTAAATAAGTGTATAATTTTTAGAGAAAAAATGAAATTCATGATAATAATTAATGTGTTAAATTGAACGGAAAAAAGTATTATGTATATATATATATATATATATATATATATATATATATATATACATTTTAGAAAAAGATTTTATCCATTTGCAAAGAATGTAATTTTATCAAAGTTTTCTGTAGAATTTAAAATGTTTTTTTAAGATAAAGATTTGATAACAATTTTTTTTCATAAATTTCTTCATTATTTATTGAAGTACATTTTCATTAATTGAATTTTGAGAAAATTACCCAGTTGTAAGAAACATTATGTACATAAGAATTGAAATTTTAAAAGATCGCGCCAATGATTTTTAGATTTAGAATTTTTTATAACTAGTATTGAAAGAAAGATTACCTGACAATAACCTGACGACAAAAGTTATCTGATAAATACAAGAATGCTTATTATATTAAATTAAGAGAAACATATCCAATGTGTGTGTATTGTACTTAAAAATTATTTTGATGAGTAATAAATTGATAACAGAATGTAAAAGCTTTAATAAAACTAGAGATATTTAACAGTTTTGGCATCAGACATTCACGAAATATCTTATAGAATCTCAATGCTTTTATTACATTTTCAATGTTTTGAAAAGACAGTTTAAAAAGTTTTCATTGACGAATGATATATTTTTCGTCAGAGGGTGAGTAATTTGTTTTCAATTTATGTTTCAAAGAATCAGAGTTGTTATAGTTTTCCTTCTCGGGATTTTATAAGATACTTTCATTAAATTTAATCAAAAAAGTAAATCCAAGTGTGTTTTTATGTATCTAAGTGATTTTTGAAAAAATAATAATTTAATATTTGATGTCGCGCACAGTTTTAAATCTATACGATCGGTAGTCTATTTTTAGAATTGTGTAAGTTAAGTATCAAATTATGAGAAATGGTGATATATTTATCCATTTCATCGAACACTACATTCAAGTTGAAAAAAGTCGAATTTTGAAATAAATAAAAGAAAAGTGAAGCGAAACGAAGAAGGAAAGTCGCTTAAAATAATTTTCGTGCATACTTCAAAAAGAAGTTTAGTATTTCTTGAAAATAAAAACTGCTAAGCAAATATACGTTCAAAATATCAGTTATTCGTATCAAAATGATATAAATGTTTAGGGAGTTCTTTGAAGAATATTTCTTGATTTTAAAAATTATACATTAACTGTGTTTGTTTGAAATAATGTTCCTATGCTTAAGAACAAATTCTTTTGGAAACGGAAAATTTTAAATTAAATTTTTAAACTTACATTTGAGATATTTTTATCCATTTAGGTTTTCTTTTCTGTACATAGAACATATAAATCAAGAAACGGGGGGGGGGATCACGAATTTCTGAAGAGTTTATCTATGGTCTTACTGAAACGAGAATTGCAATACTCTAAAAAATGTTGAATTGAATTGAACTCGAGAAATGTAAAGCAAAGGTTTGAGAATTTCTTGAAGAAATAACGTTAAATTTATCTCAGTGAAATGAGATGTAATACAAATCTCAAAAAATAAGACATAAATAAAGATATAAATTAGTTTAGAAGGCATATTTATAACTCGAAAATATAATTTACTTGTAATAAACTTTTTAAAGCTATTGTTTATTGTGATTTTACTTTAAGGATAGAAATAATAGTGAAAGAAAATTATTTTATATCAGAGAAATGTCTTTTTGGTGGTTTTTAAACTGCTTTAGCATTAAAATGAAAAAGATAGGAAATAGTTTCAACGTTCACCTAAATTATTAACAAAAGTTGAGTAACTCTTATTAACTTAAATATTTATTTGAATAATAATTTCCTTAAGAAACAAATGATGATTTATGAAAATTGTAAGACATGCCATTTGATTTCCTTTTTAATGATTTGTTTTTATATAAAAATGTCTGAACGTGTCTTTTAAATGTCTATAACATTTAAATATTCTTTATATTCATAATATTTAACTACTCTTTCAGCATTTATATACTTCATATTTACGCGGAAAATCGATGACATATGGAAGAAGAAAGTAAAAATGATTGACTGATTTTACTTGTATTAACGTCACTCTAACAGCAACACAAGGACGATGGGCGATTTATCTCGTAATTTTGAACTTCGATCGAGGAAAGAGGATGACACGTGAGCTGGCTCCTTTCTCTCCAAACTTCCACACATTGCGCCTCGACAGATTTAACGGCCATCAGTCCCGGCTACACGGTGGATCTTGAGTTGCATTGAGGTTCGAACCCTCGACTCGACGAAAACGGTCGACTCAGTGGCACATGATCGTGACCCTTAGGCAAACGTGGCCACAAAAGTAAAAACGAAATAATTTGTTTCACAGTGCATTTAAAATAAGATTCATATATTCGATAGGACATTCAAGTCTACACATAGTTTTCAAAAATTCGAAATAGATAATCAATATAATTTTTTTATCATTCATTAAAATGGCAAGATATAAGCTTACTTTCGTCTATGAAACAGTATAGATTAATTACGACAACACGGAGGGTTGAAGAATATGAATTTTAATAATGCTGTAAATTTTACAAGTTACAGAAATCTTTTTTTTTATCTAAAGAATCTAAAGCGCAATATAAGAAAAACACTCCTATAAATAAAGAATTTGAAGAAGCGTTACGACTGAAATATATGCTAAAAAATACACACCCTTATCTCGTAATCAAGAATACAATTTATCAGGTTTTCTGTATTTAGTCTTATAGTAATTTGAGATATGTAATTTGTAAGGCATTATATGGCTCTCTTCAATAATTAAAAATAAATATAACAAAAAAAATTTTAAACATATTTTAGTAAAAATGGAATAAAAGGTATATAAAAGGTTATTTTAGAGTAAAATGATACTAAATTGATTAAAATTTGGACAAATACCTTTCAAGAAATAAAGTTTGAAAGATTCAAAAGAATAATAAATTAAATATTAAGAAAAATAAATTAAATATTGTTGCTTTACATGCATTTTTGAGACCAAAAGATGTATTCACATCTCAAGTGTTTTTAAATTACATTTACATTAAAGAAATATTTATTCCTTTTCGTCCAACTATAAGCAAAATTTTAATTAAATATTTTACTGAAATTTCTTAATTTTTTAATGTGGAAATTTAAGATTAAAAAAATTACATAAGCTATAAGTTTGTACTAAACTTCAACTTAGTAGAATATTGTTAAGCGAAATGCCCAACCCAAGCCCAGAAATCCTTCACTCTATAAACATAACAGAATGTCATCGGAGTAATTCGTGTATGCAAATATTCAGTTTAAGAAAACGAGAAGAAGAGGATTTTGTGTCTCTGTGTATCTACAGTGTTGGTAATTAAAACTTCAAAACCTGGTAAGAATGATCTGACAAACTTCAAAATCATATATAACGATGAAATGGTTAAGATGTACAAATGATTAGTGTTTCAGCTCATTTAGACGACGCTGCAGGGGGGGGAATGATATTTGAAGCACTGCGTAAAAGAAAAGTTGCACAGTGGATTTCTCATTAGAGAAACTTTTTATAAGGTTTAAGTTTGATCAGAATATCGTATAATGCGTCGAATAATAAGAAGAAATGCTTACCAATAAGTGTAGGAATTCGATAGAGCCAGGATCGTTGCCTATCAAAAGTGTGGATAACCTATACGTGATATTGCCTGGCGCACTGGTAGAAATCCAAATACTGTCATGCGAATATAGAATCAATGGGTTGCTAAGGATCATACTGAATGGTATTCAGGATCTCCACATCCTTCAATTACTAACGCACGAGAGGACAAACATATTGTGAGGTTGACTGCGCTAAACGGTCATCACGGATCATTAATCAGGAAATGGGCATGTTTGCAGCACGCTCAGTGTCCGCTCGTGCGGTTCGACGACGCTTGCATCAGCGTGGACTTGTCAGCATGACGACCCTTACTTCGGCTTCCCTTGACAATGAAGCATAGAAGGAGATGGTAAATCTAGTGATTCGAACGACAAAGCAGGATATGGGAGTGACACAATGTCGTCCTTTCAATCGAATACTGGTTTTGAGTGCAGTATTCTGATAGCCAATACGTTTTGGACGCTCTGAGGAGACCGCTCGTTGCCTGCTAGGATTCGACATCGGCATAGGCAAGACCACATGCTACACGTCTTGTTAAGGCTTTCCTTATTATTACACAGGTCATTCGATTGTTTCCCTGGCCTGCATGGTTTCCAGATCTGTCACCTGTTGAAAATATCTAGTCATAGATTGCTCAGAAACTGGCTCGCCACTCCTCTCCAGCAAATACTGTTGAGGAAGTTTGGCACAGGCTTGAAGCATCATGGAATGAGTTGGCCGTTTCTGACATCCAAGTCTAGTTCGACTCTATGCCTGAGTAAGAACCGTTTTAGATGCCAGGGGGTAGCAGCTGTTTCTATTTATTTCTGCTCCTGTAAAACCCCAAAATTCTTGCAAATTTAATCTTCAGGCTATACTGCTTATGCTCAATAAGTATCTATTTTTTAATTGCTTTCCTTCATATTGTATATATATATATATATATATATATATATATATATATATATATATATATATACAATATGTTGCATTGAAAATGCAACACCAAAAGGGAGTGGCCAGAAAGTGATAAAACTCAGCATGTAGAGAAAGATAGCAACATACAATTAATAATCTTCGCTTTGAAATGATATGCATAATACAAAGAGAGAACAGCGCCGTCTCATTAGGTCGTAAGACACCATGGATGGCAGTAAACAAAGCAGCACGTCTAGCTACAGAGTCAAAGAGAATACGGATGACGTCCTGAGGAATGGCTCTCCATTTCTTGTCAATTATTTGTCACAGTTCGTCTTCTGAATGCGGCAATGGTGGATTCTGAAGATTTCTTTCAATCCCATCCCAACCGTGTTTAATTGGTGAGAGATAAGGAGAGACGGTGACCAAAGAAACATGAGCACTCCTTAAAGAGAACAGTGGCTGATGCGAACTGTGTTCAATCAGGCATTACCCTACTGATAAAGAATATTGTGCGCCCCCTGAATGAAAGTGTCACTTGTTAGATTACATCATCCACGTATCATTGAGCCGCCATAGTGCCCTGAATTCGAACTAGAAGTGACCAGGAATCATACGCAATTGCACCCCAAACCATGATGCCTTGTTGTCACACGGCGGAAAAGTCCTAAATCCCTGGCGGATTGGACCTGTCTCCATGTTTATGCCACACTCGTACGCGGTTACAATCATTGGAGAAACAAAAGTGTGTCTCTCTGAAAACACGACCCTTTGCCATTCCGTCGTCCACATCGTTGGAGCCCGACACTATTGCAGACGTTATTGTCTTTTCTGTGGTGTCAATAAGTCCTCTTAATGGGCACCATGAGAGCAAGGCACTAACAACCAATTGACGGGAAATGGTTCTGGTCAATATGGGAACATCCAGGGCGTTTTGAACATGCTGCAGAATGGATGTTGAAGTGGCTTACAGCTAAGCAACAGCTCCAAGATACATCGATCCACGCGTGCTGACGAAACTGGCATTACTAGAACTTGCCTCATTTCCTTATTGCAAACATTTTCACCACAATCGGTGGTCTGAGGACGCGTCGAGGTGTGTGTCAGCTGAGATTTGTTGTATGGTCCAACCTGTCCTTTTCAGTCCGCTTATCACGCCCATCGTATATCGTCTGCTGGAACTGCCTCCTTGGATGACGACCTGGCATTCTCATCATTCTGGCATATATATATATAGAAATATCAACTTAGTCAATATGCCATTCAATAATCGAAATAATACAATTAATTTAATTTTACATTTGATTGAGCTGATTATCCAAATAATTTTAAAAGAGATCAGCTTAAGGTATAAAAGCTGTAAAATTAGTTAGATGGTTTTTTTTTATATAATTATTGTATTTTTGGAAGATTTTGTTAACCTTTAGAACTCGGCCGATTCTAAGTCAAAATATCCTTTCCAGTCGGCGCTTTTAAGATTGAGGAAAATTTTTCTTTCCCCCACTGTTAAGCTCAAGTTCACGACATGTGGTAAGGTTAGTTTTCTAGTTACAAAGGGGAGATAGTAAGGGTTACTGATTTTTAGTCAGTAACCATTGACGAGAAAGAAAGATCCTAATATTTGGCGCCGTATCATATCACAATGATTTTTTTCTGAATTCCTGGTTCCCATTATTAATTGAGTGACTTACAAACTTTCAAATGCATATTTATCATAACTTACAGTCATGTATTGCGTAAATTAACATTTTCAAAAAAAAAACAAATAACAAAGAAAGCGACAGCTATACCATACTACTAAGATATTTTCTAGAATAATTTATTCGGTGCTTGCTTATATATATACAATATATACATATAGGTGTGTAATCACATCGCTTAGTGTGCAGACTTTATCTGTGGTCATATTGCAACTTACCTACTTAATTGCAATATTGAACCCATGTAATTAAAGTAATGCCTCATGTTTTCAAAATTATTCGACGAAATATAAAAAAGAAGGAAAAAGTTAAGAACAATACTTTGAACATTATTATTAAACATTTTATTTTTTAAATTAACATCCTTTTAATGCACAATTATTCAATATACTCCAAATATTTTGATTTGACATTTTAATAACATCTCATTTTGAAACAATAGGAAGGTTACTGGTGACGGACTTCATAAATTTTAACGATGGTCAAGCAATGAGGGTAGCATCCACTCACCAAACTTCCACACCACACCAACATCAGGATTTAGAAACTAGACAGGCTTAACAGCCGGTTTCGATTGAACAAGATTCGAACTCACAACTCAATCCCGGCTACGAGTTTGCGACCTCTCTCGTCAGCTACCGTGGCCCTTTTGTGATTAAATATTATCAAAAGTGAGATTTAAAAAATAATTTTTAACTTAATTGAACACGTTTCAAAGCTGCTGAGTAAATCTTAAGTACGTCAAATTAAGGCAAAACCTTCAGTTAATTCATGCATTCTATTGAAAATATTATGAAACACTTTTTTATGTCAAATATTTCTATGAATCTTTAATCTTAAAGAAAAAAAAGAAGTATTATTTTTTTGTTTTGTTTTTAAATGAAACTTATATCTTAAATTGAAAAGTTCTTGTAACAATGCTTTTGAAATGTCTGTTTTAAAAATGTAAAGTGAATTCTAATTTTTAAAATTTTTGGCTCTTAAAAGAGCCTTTTTTGTTTATTTTGTTTATTTTCTTTTTATTAAAAATGTATCAGTTTTAATCTTTTTTATTCTAGTCTTTTGTTTTTCATTGGTTTATTTGATAAGAGATTTTTAATTAAATTGTATGTTATTCTTCGAAACAGTTTGGTAAATACAAAGAGCCACATTGCATGCCTTATAGATAACAGTAGTTCTTTTTTTTTTTTTTTTTTTTTTTTTTTTTGTATATTCTTTTCCGCACAATATGTGAAATTTCTTCTTTTCTTTTCGTCAATTGGCCTAAGAGACAATTTATTATCATTTGTCTTCATTTTTTTATTACTGAAGGCTCAGCAATTTTATGATTTAATTTTCATATCAGAGATGTTATTAAATTCATTCTAAAATCTTTTAAACTGAGTTTTTAACTTAGTTTGGAACGACTTGAATATCAGAAACGCAACAATATCGATGTGGCCAAAGAATAATTTTTTGTCAATTTCCTAGTTTGCTTACCAAAAGTATAGGTGGATGCCCTGCGGTCTCCTAAATCAACATATTCCCCGTGTTTGTGGTAATCTGCCACAATTTTTTGCATCGAAGTGGTTAATTTTTCTTTTTCTCATTCAGCAAAGTCACCATAAGATTTTTTTGGGTGTTTATCAACAAAATTTTCTTCATCTAAATCTTTCCTCAAATTCTCAATTTCTATTTCTGCGAGCAATTTCAGATTCATTTTAAAAATTCGAAGAAAAAACAAGAGAAAAGAAAATTCTATCTATCATAGACTGCATAAAGTCACCTAATTGAGTATTTTTTTCGAATTTGGTTGTTTCTAAAGGTTGCCAATGATAAGGAATTCGCACACAACTGATAACTTTGGCGAAAAATATCCCCATCCAATTACGGACAATAGAAGCAAAGTCGTAAAAAAGGCAAGGGAAGGTTGTAAAAGGATCTGCTGGGAAAAAGGGGGGAAAGAACTGTCTATAGATAGCTTGGTACAGACGTTGTACCAGAGCCGAAGCGAGAGACAAAAAATTTTTTGGTACGACATATGTACCGCCGATGTTTAAAGGTTAAAGACTTTCTTTTATTTTTTCCCTTTTTATTTTAATGTTATTTCTATATATGATAATTTCTTCTATTATTAGGTTTATTTTATTTTAAGCCACCCTAGGGACTAATGTTTTCTGTACCCTATAAATGTCCTAACCTCTTTTTAAAAATTTATTTTGTTTTTGCGTTTATTTTTGATGTCTGCTTTCACCAGTAACGAACCTAATTTTCAAAAATATGCCGAAAATAAATTTTCGCCATATTTTTATTGGATTGAAGGGAAATAAATATAAAAATTAATTATTTTATTTACTTATGATTTATGTATTACCTTAAATCATATGTAAATTGGAATCAAGATATGACCAAAAAAAATAACATTATTCAAAATTTTAAGCTGTGATGTAGCCTTTTTTTTACCTCAAGAGTTCTAAACTACGTCTCTTTAGTTTGGTTTTTTTCTTGGAATATTTTGGGTTCAAATGATTTTAATATTGATTCACTATTAAAAGACATCCAAGAGACTATTACGTTTTAGGTGGATGACTTTTGTTTACAACAGTAGTTTTAAGTTTTTTATCTTTTGCTACAATTTTAATTACGCTTAACTTAAATATATATTCAATTCAATAATTTATCGTTTGCTATAATTTTAATTACATTAAACTGATATAATATTTAAAATAATAATTTATCGTTTAATATCTTAACTACATTTAGCTCAATACATTCAATTCAATAATTTATCGTTTCCTTTCATTTTAATATCGGAAAAGTTTACTATTGTCTATTTCTCGAAATTTAGTTGTTTACTTTAATTCTCATATTTAACTGAATAATTTAATAATAATTATAAAAAAGTGCACCTTAGGTGGCTGAATCTGTTTTCTTGCAAAACTTTGCATAGAACTTTTTAAATTTCATTTCTTTATATTTTTTTCTATTTAAATGTTTTCCAAAAAAATACACCTCTAAAATATTTTATTTTTACATTTATTTATGTGATAGTTTGGAGATGGCGTTACTATGTTCTGTTTCTTTGCATTTCTAAATTTCATTAAAAATTCTTTAGAGGTTTTACATTTTTTAAATTTTTGGTTTTCTAATTTCTTGGTTATGATTAAGTTTACATTTTCTTAATTGTTGTACTAGCATCTTATTGCTTTATGGATATTTCTAGAATTTGAAGATAGCATTCTGGTAACATATGAAAAATAGTTTGCTTAAAGTTTTGTGTTTGCCTTCTGGCAGTGCTTGATAATTTTATTCCATTTTTGAATATGGCTCTTTCTTAACTACGTAGCATACCTTTGATTTATTTTTTATATGATGAGGAATTGTTCAACGATATATTAAGCGTCATTGTGGAAGAACGTATAACAACAGAAAAACAAAAAGCTGCGGAATTGGAAAACAAACAGAAAGCTGCGGAATTGGAAAACAAACAGAAAGCTGTGGAGATGGCCCAGCAACGAGAAAGAGAATTCGAGCTGGAAAAATTGAAAATTCAATTTGAAATGCAGAAGCTATCACACACACCTGTTGTAAGCCAACAGCTAAAAAAACTCGAAGCTTGAGTTAAATAGAATAATTCCGAGATTTAACTCCAAAGACGATGAAATTGGTCTATACTTGACTATTTTCGAACGTCAAGGAAAGTTCATGAACATCCTGAAAAAACTTGGACAGCATATCTGATTGGCTTATCGCCACCTGATATAGTTCAGCTCATCGCAAGAGAGGGTGAAGATGATTCTCAAAACTAAGAAAAGATAAAAGGAATGCTTCTTAAATGATTTCGAGTTACAGGGGATAGGTATAGGCAGTACTTTTCCGACCAGAAGAAAACTCCGGACTCGACGAGGCGAGACTTTTATTTCGAATTAAGTTCTTGAAGGTTAAATCAAAAGGACTAATCATCTCCGATCAGATAAAAACAAAAACTCCAACAAACATCAAAGACACTTTCTGGATATTTGGGCGGATTTGAAGGATCCTTTGTAATTGGCTGAGAAATTGGATGCATACGATAGCTAAGGCCTGTAATAAAAAATAATCCAAATCACACTTTCAAGAAGAATTCCGAAAACCCTTTCCAGCAAAGGAAAGTCAATATGTTGGCGGCTCCTATGATAACCACTCACCAGGAACCTCTGGAACATTACCTAGATTTCCAAGTTTCAGAACTGAAGGACGAAGTGTTACGGATGCGGGACTCTTGGGGTCATCAAGACAAATTGTCCTACCTGCACGAGAACTAATAAAACGGAAACAGCAGTGAACTGTATGACGTTATTCAACTGGAATTCAAACTCGGAATCCTCAAGTTTGATTGATCTCAGAATTTTTGGAGAAAAGATTGCTGTATATGCTGATACCGGTTCTTCCCATACCATTGCATGAAAAACTGTTTAAATCTCTTCAAGAGCATGGCATCATCTTTGCGAAAGAGATAATTTCATTTATGATGGCTGATGGAATTCGGCAGACCATTACAGCTCTGAGTGCTGTCGTCAACCCGTACATTGAAGGCAAAGCTATCCCAACAGAATTTCTAGAATTGCCTGAAGCAAGGAAATAAGACTCTGTTAGAACGGGATTAACTCAATGCAGTTGGAAACCTCCTTGACGTCAAAAGCGGAAAATTGCATTTTTCCGAAAATCCTCGAAAACAGTACGAGCTCTTCAAGAAGCCCTTAGAAGATATAACCATCAGTGCATTTGAACATCGGGAAGATGAGTGTAAAACCCTATCTCTAGAACAGACAAGAAAACTATATATACTCCTGAAAAAATTGAGATAAGTTTCCAACTAGGGGAGGGCCCATGCCGTTCATGTCAATACGGTGTTCTATAACACCGTATTGACATGATTGATCACCCCCTAATAGCAAAGTCTCCCTACAGGAAGAATCCCATAAAGAAAGAGATTTTGAAGAAGTGTTGAAGCAGAATATAATCGAAGAGTGCGAGACCCTTTATGCTGCACATATGGTACTTGTTCCTAAACCAAATGGTAAAGTACGTCTCTGTGTCGACTACAGAAAGTTGAATGTTAGTTACGAAAGTGGATACGTACCCCTTACAACGAATGGATGATCTATTGAAAGAAGCAACACTGACATCCTACATGTCAAAAATTGATTTGAAATCGGGCTACCATCAAATAAAGGTTGCTGATGTTGAGCAGGACAAAACTACTTTCATTTGCCTTTTTGGAACTTACCACTACTTACGTATTCCCTTTGGCCTACGGAATGCTCCGGCTATCTTTCAAAGATTAATTGACAAGTTTCCAAGTGGCTTGAAAAATGTTTTCGCTCTTTCCTACCTAGATGATATCATTGTTCTCTCAGAAACATATGACAAACATCTGGAAGTTTTCGAAAAAGTTTTTGAAAGATTCTCTATCTTTAAACTTCATGCAAACCGATATAAATGTCGCTTTGCCTGTGACCGTGTGAAATATCTGAGATTCTGGATAGCGAAGGATTTAATTCAAGCTGACCAAGAGAAGATCTCTTCTATTCAAAATTTACCAGACTCTACCAATGGGAAAGAAATCAAATCTTTACTACAAACCTGCTCTTGGTTTCGTCGATATGTTTCTAACTTTGATGACATAGACGCTTGCTTAGTAACCTCACTAAGCATAAAGTGTATTGGCACTGGGGTCCTGAGCAACAAGAATCCTTTGAGACGTTAAAGATGTACTCGATGACATCTCCTATATTGAAGCAAGCTGACAAATTAAAATCTTTCACCCTCCGAACAGAGGCAAGTAATTATACTTTAGGAGCAGTTCTATTTCAGGGAAGTGGCCCTGATGAACATCGAATATGCAAGTCGTCTGATGATCCCAGCAAAGCAAAACTACTCCTCAACCGATCGGGAAGCCTTGGTGGTAGTGTGGCCTACAGAGAAGTTTAGAGGTTACGTAGAAAATCAACAAATCACCCTCGTATCAGATCATCAACCTCTCAAATGGCTATTAAGCATAAAGTCACCTTCTGGCCGTCTGGCAAGATGGGCTTTGAAAATTAAGTCCTTCAACCTGAAGATTGATTATATCCCTGGAAAAGCTAATGTAATAGCTGAAATGCTGTCAAGACCGTCGTACACTGAAGGCTCAGCCTCTGATGTGTGTGCCATCATTGTGGACATGCCATCCAGGAAGTCCAGTGATATTCGAAAGGGACAGCTGGAGGATGAAAAACTGAAGAAACTTATTGAGTTGTTTGCATATCAAAATTTATGAAATTGCCTTGAGTATTTACTTATTTATATTACATTATATAATGTATCATTTACTGAATTATCTTTTCCTTGAAACAGCTCGCAAGAGAATACATCTAAACCAGACAATCATTTATTGTAACTGAAAAATTCTCTTAAAACTTAAATTCCATTGACAATATATCAGACTTTTTAAAATAATATTTGTTTAAAAATTTAATAGTTTGAATTCAGTAGTATAGTTTTGAATCTTAATATAAATTCTTGATCTTAAAATAAATTAAACAAAACACAAATATTTATTCGGGAAATTTTGCTAACTTCAGAGTTTGCATATCAGAATTACATTCTAATATTTACCCTTATATGAAAATTTTCATTTCATATAGAGCGTTAAATTAATATATTTAAATAATATAAATAAATGTAAAAAATTATGATTTAGAACTTTACATGTGTGTGATCACAAATACAGTGAGTTGCATCACAAATACAGTGTTTGATGGGAGACCCGACTCAATACCGTAAGTACACTTGAGAATAATTATCAATGAAGCTAAATTTTTTTTAAAAAAACATATTTGTATTTTAATCCTTATGTGATCTCGCCGATGATACTTTTGCTACCATAACAATATTCCTCTTGTAGTTGAAAAACTACATTCTGCTGGGCAAAACTTTGCCTTACTTGTTTGCAAGTCAACACTTATGCAATATCTTTGTTTATTTACTTATTTATATTACATTATATGATGTATCATTTACTTAATTATCTTTTACCTTGAAACAGCTCACATGAGAAATCATTTAATCGGACAATCATTCATTGTAACTGAAAAATTTTCTTAAGACTTAAATTATTATTGACAATCCCACTTCTTGAAAAAAACATTTTTTTTCCATTTTTTAAAAGAAACACATGTTAAATATTCTTTTCCAAAACAAAGTAAAAAAATTTTCATTTCACTTTATAAAAGAACAACTTGTTTCCTTTCACTCAAAAGTAAGCAAAATCAAAAAAAAATTTCTAACAGCATATAATTTAAAATCTTCATCACACATATTGAAACAAAACCTTGTAATTGTTTTCCAAATATAGCACAGTTTATGAAACTAAATTAGAACCAGTATTTCAACAATATACCAATTATATCTCATGTAATATAATATTCTTGAAACTAAGACTGTAAAATAAAACGCATTTCTAAAATAGAATGGTTTTAAAATTCTGGAATTATATACAACGCAGCAACACATGAAGTAATAATATTTTTTTCAAAACTTCACATAACAATTTAATTATAATTTAAAATAAACCTATGTTAACTTTTTCATTTCATAATAATTAAATAACGAAAGAAACCCGATAGCATTTTCAATAAAAATTGTCCAAGCAATTTTATCATCATCTGTTTTTAACTACGATCTATTACACACAATCATTTCCCACCCACCCCCAGTTTTAATATGCCATTTTCGAGACATAAAAGCAGCAGAAAAGTTTCAATTTTCAAAAGATATATGAATAAATAAGAAATATTATTAATAAAATGATATCATTGACATTTATATTTTAATATATATTAAATTCTAAAGGAAACAAAATACCACTATAATTACTTTCTAAATATTTTATGATACAAATAATACATATTCGATTTCACGATATAAGCATTATCACTTATCAATAAAACATACTTTGACACTCATATAATGTAATTGAAATTTAATTATTTAGTTGAAAAGCTTAGTGGTAATTATTCACATAAAATAAATATTTTAACAGTTATAATATACAAATAATATTCTACAATTTTCAGATCAAACTCTTCGTACAAAGTAACTTAACTAATCTACAAAATAAAGCATTCAAAATCAAAATACAATATTAAAAAGAACCATACAACCTATTTTATAAAATAAATATATATATATATATATATTGGATTATTTACTGAATGTTAGCCATTCTTCAGAAATTTACATGAAATATAATATTAAAAATGAGTATCCAATTCAGAAAAGAATTTGAGGAATCAATTCCAATCTATTTCAGAGTAAATGTTATAATTCAGATCAAGACTATACGATAATGGTAGATACAATAAATTGATAATAAGGCAAGAAGAAATAACAGAATTATATGATCATATAGACATGACGCAATAAAATGTTTAAGAATTTCATCTAAAGAAAATGCTGATATGATCGTAAAACGATATCACATTAACAAATGAATTGAAGGAAGAAAAGAAGAAATTTTTATGCTAACAGGGATTTTCTTAGCGGCATTTAGTTTTGTTGCCTTTGGCTTTTCGGTATTTTCTTTGTTTTTCTGTGGTGATTCAGAAGGATCCAGAGTCTCTCTTACATTTGGTCCTCACTAAGGTTCCAAATACTAGGGTGTCTTAAAAGTACTTTTTGATGACTGGAGACAGCATGTCAACATAGTATTTTGTTCCGATATATTTTTTGATTTTTTTTATTCCCCCCCTCTTTCAAAGTGGAAATAGTCAAACACAACATCAATTGCCTCCCGCCTATCTCGGAGGAGAAATCCTTTCCTGGAGTCTATCTCGTATAATCAATGTAAATTCTGTTCTACGTAATTATATGTGCGGTCACGCAGGACAATCCGTCCGGCTTAGTTATAATAATAACTATTTTTCGTTAATTTGAAAATATTGAATTTAAACATTCTGTACTTATTTCGTAGTAGTCATGGCAAAATATGAAAACGTAATTTTAGATTAACTGATTTATTTTTGTTCACACAAGACACAGACAGATCTCGGAAGTGGCAGATCTTGGGGAAATTAGCGACGTACGCAACAAACGTTCTCTCCATCTCGTAGCTAGATGCGAAAAGACAGAAATTTTCCTTGTTTGTTCCTCCAGGGAAGTTAAATTAGGGAAGAACTAAATCACGTGGTAATATATGTAAGGATCCTTAGAAATTTTTCATGGAGCCTGAGTGTCTAGTAAGTAATATCCCTATTAGTTCGAGCTTGGGAAATGCTAATCTAAGTTTTTTTTGTAAATAATGCGATCGCCTAAATTAAGAGATAAAAATAAATTCGATCACGGAATAGCTATGAACGCATAACATAAGCAAATTTTAAAAACAACTATATATATATATATATATATATATATGTATATATATAAATAAAATATAGTATATATATATATGTATATATAAATATAAAATAACCTTAATAATATATGTATATATAAAATAAATGTCAAAAATACTAATATATGCCTGTATATATATATATATATATATAACAATATATTGATACAATACAATAATAATAAAATATATATATAAATTAAAAATATATATATGTAATATATATATATATATATATATATAATAAATATAAATATATATATATATATATATATATATATAACCTCTCTCTCTTCTTTAATATAATAAAATTAATATTATTATAGCGTTTAACCATGACTAAGTGTTACACTCTGGTTAGCCAATGGTTCCCAAAGCACGTGTCAATAGTGAAAGAAAGAGGTTAACGATTTGTGAAAGCTTTTGTATTTGAAAAATAATGAAGTTCTCCTAACTCTTACCAATTCAACAATTAAATACTGCTTTCTGGTTCTTTCTAGGAAATAAAACGTGCGGTAATCTTAAGGAGGAAATCATAGCAGTTTTAATTATTCAAGGCTTGTGTGAGTGTGCATTAAATAATATTTAAATAATGAGAATATTTGAGAGGATCAACTTATATATCAACACAATTTCCTTCCTTCACATTATACGAACAACCGTTTGGACAGGATTATTCATGATTCAAAGTATTAGAAATAAGTTTTAAGATTTCGATTAATTCCATTGACTATATCTGTTACGGAGTTGGCCGATCGTAATAGTGGCGGTTTTTTTTTTATAGTTGGTATCATTGAGTGACCTTTTCAAATTCAAAGAATCAATATAGATAAAAACACATATGGATAAAATAGATAAAGCAAAAAAACACCTCACACACAATGCGATGAAACAGAAGTACGCAGTTAATTCTTGACTTTATTTTAGAATATATTCATATTTTTTTAATCATTTTAATGTGGAGTCAGGTCTTAATTAAAAAACAGGAATTTAAATTAAAACATTATTAATTGATAACTTACATCGTTCGATAAAGGGGGGGGAGAGTGGCAGGTCATCTCACTTGTGTAGAACAGAAGAGCAACTGACTTCTTTTGCCAAAAATATCCCTGCGTTATCGCTAACACAAGGCAGCTACGCAGTTCAATCACAAGGTAGGTTTGCCACATTTGGCGCGTAGTGCCTAAAGTGTGAAATCTTCCCTATATTTTAGATGCTTTTTATCTTACGTTGTAACAATATCTCTTGGCATAGAATACATTAAAAAAATTCACAGTTTTAGATAAATTTATCAAATATATTCAAAATAGTTCGAACACAAAACACACACACAAATATGCATTCATATATAAATGGGAAAATGACTACAACCTTTGGATGATAAATGATTTATTGAACACAGTGAAAGATGAAATATTAAAATATATAAGTTAAACACCAAGGAGAGCTTCTTTCTCCTGCGTCTAATAGTTATCGTCCGTCGGCGTCCGTCCGAGTGATTCTCCCGTGCAGGGCAATATTGACGGGGTGTGACGTCAGTTTGGGTTGCTCCACTCGAAGAAAAGGGAGGAGGGAGACGTAAAAGGGAGAGGAGGATGCGACAGTGCACATATCCAACCCTATATATATATATATATATATGTGTGTGTGTGTGTGTGTGTGTATGTGTGCTTGCACGTGTGCGTGTGTGCTTGCGTGTGTGTGTGTGTGTTAGAGAGAGAGAGAGAGAGTTGGTCATGGCATAAGCTACATTTTTAGAAAGAGGAAAAGCTTCATTCAAAGTCAATTTCTCAAATATTCGAAGAATATCATATGTAATATTAGTATCATAGATAAAGAATACTAAAATTTGCAATTATAAAAATTAAAGTAGATGTGTTTACACAAGCGTATTGAAAGATTTGTAACATATGTAATTTTTGTTTTTGATTAGTCCATTTACAGAAGAATATTACTTGAAATTTTCCGAAAAATTCCTGAAATGTCCTTGAGGTATGTTAAAAGGCTCTTGAAAATGCTAAAATGTTCTTGATATATGCAAAAATACACTAAATGTAAATATGGCATCAAAATGTATATGATTCTGAAAACTACTGCATCAAAATTTTATAAGTATAGTAAAAAATTGTTCCTAACAAAGAATTATATTATTGAAAAACTTAATATATTATCTGCAAATGGAGGTCATTGATTTCTTTCTTTGAACTTGTCAGCAACAATTTATCCTCCTATCTATATTTTTTCCTCATAGGAGAGAAGTAAGGGAAGTTCTCACACAAACGAAATCAACCTTGTCTTCAAAATGAAACCTGACTCATTTTTCTCTATTTTACTCTTTTTTTTGTCTTTTTACTCACATCTATTTCCCACAGACAATCTGAAGTAGAATACACCCCCAGATGTCTAAGAATAACGAGAAGTGACTGATATATGTTCATTTTTATTTATATCTTTATTTATACATCAGGACAATTTGAGTGAAATCATCTAAACTAGTCATTAAAAGTTTCATGCAAAGTTTTACAAAGAACAGATTTACCCACCCAAGGTTCGCTTTTTTTTATAATTATTATTACTCTACTCAAATAAATCTAAGAATTAAAGTAAACTATGAAAAATCGAGGAATGGACAATAGTAAACTTTTCCGATATTAAAATTAATGGAAACGATAATTTATTCAATAGAATATATTTAAACTAAATGTAAGTAAAATTACAACAAACTATAGATTATTAAATTGAGTATATTTAAGCTAAATGTAATTAAAACTAAAGCAAACTACAAATTATTGAACAGAATAATATACCAGCTATATGTAATTAAAATTAAAGTAAACTATAAATTCTTAAATTGAATATATTTAAGTTAAATGTAATTAAATTTGAAGCAAATGATAAAAAACTGAAAAGTGATCCAGTTGCCAAAAGTGATCAACCTAAAACAATAGCCCTTTCTGTGGCTAAAAAAGTGGCTCCCTCACAGCATTCTTAAAATTCTGAATAATGTTATTTATTTTTAGTCATATCTTTATAAATGATTTAAGGTAGTCATATTACGTATGATTAGTTAGTTAGTCAGTTTACATATGATTTAAGGTAATACATAAATCTATAAGTAAATAAATTACTTAACATAATTATTATACTTGTTTTATTTCAATCCAATAAAAGAATTAAGGGAAATTTATTGCGTCATATTTTTTAAATTCAATTTATAAGAGACAAAAGCAGTATCAGACATATATTGCATATATTTTATTTCAATGCCAAAAAAAAAAAAAAAAAAAATCATGAGAAATTTATTATGACGTATTTTTGAAAATTAAGTTCGTTACTGGTGAGAGCAGACATCAAAATTATGCGCAAAAACAATATAAATTTTTGAAAAGTGGTCAGGTACTATATTTATGGGTTAACTAAAACAATAGCTCCCTGGGTGGCTAAGAGATGAATTATTTTTTCTGCTTCCGTTCTTTATTAATTAAATCAAATGATTAATTAAATAGTTTAAATAAGGACGCAACTCCTATCAAAGGTACACAAGATTAAGATAAAGTACTTTATTTATCAATGAAGAATAGGGATAAAGTAGATCTCTCTTGAATCCCACTTAATGTGCCAAATCTAAATTAAAATCAACTAATAATTTCATGGCATACCAACTCACTCGTTCTTAGTCACTTAAAAAAAAACTGGTTCAAATCTTTCTCTTAAATTAGAATTTGCTTCAATCCACAAAATTAATTAGATATTTCAATTCAAAATATGAATATCTATCAAAATGTTTCTATTCTCTATCTCCCTATATTCTATTTCATTAATGTAGAATTTGAATAAACAGCTGATTGTAATATTATAGAAGGAGCTATTTCTACAACACACCAGATTGTAATCTAGCTAGTCAGACGAATAGCTAGTCATGTGAATGTTAATGTGAAATGTTTAAACAAAATGTTATGAACCCCTTAAGTTTTGATTTTCTGGATATTTTAAATACGATAACATAGGAGGACAAAATTCACAAGTGACATATGGGCTCATGATGTGAAAAAAGTCTTTATTCGGATTAGAATTGTGTTCTGATTTAATGTGATAGTAAGTCGTATTTTGGATAAAATTACAAATATATATTTTGTATGCTCTGCAAGAATTTATTTCAAGACTTTGAAGTGAGTGAGCTTTATTCTTATTTGTTAAATTAAAAATGAAGATTGACGAAATTAATGTAATCAGTAATGCACTGAAGAATCTGGGAAAAGAAAAAAAAATTAAAATTCCCCATTAGTTTATTTTTGATACAGATGGCTGTGCTAAAATATGGAAAGAATCCGAAACTTCATATGTTTTTAATTCAAAGAAAATGACTCTAATTTTGAGTCTAAATTAAAAAATATTAATAATACTTTTCCTTAAATGAGTTAATAGCTATTTGTAAAATTCTAAATATTGCATTCTAAGAAACAAAAACTGAAATAATCGAGTAAGTATTAGTGTTGTAAAATGATATTAATTTCTCTATAATATATTCAAAATTTAAATCAATCCGTATCGGAAAGTAAATTGGAATTAGAGACAAAATTGCAGCAGTGCAGAGCCAGAACATTAATGAGTCAGCTAAGCATTTAGAGGAGTTGTGCTGTGTTTCAAAACAAAACCCAAACATCTCTATAAGCTTCTCCGATATTTAAAGTGTTATTTCTTTCTTTAATGGCGAGTTACATGAAAACATCTCTTTTTGGTGTAAACAATTTAAATGCGCTGAAAAAATGTTTGATTTATCTGACCTGCAAAAATTCATTTTCGCTAAGCGATCTCTTGATAGCAATGCTTTATCATTTGTAAAAAGTGAATTAAATATTAGGTCATGGAAGAAACTGTAAGAGAGACGAATTTGAGATAACTATTAATTCAGGTCAATTGCACGAAATATTAAGCAAGTGTAAAATAACAGAATCTTAGTCTTTGCAAGAATATTATTGTATAATGAAAGAGTTGGATAATCGTGGGAAAATCGAATATGTTGCATAAATGTGATATATTGTAAGATGTATCAATGACAAACATGATAAGTATATATTAGCTTTGTACGGTAACAAATAATTACTCAAATTTAGAAAAAAATTTAAAGTTTATGAAGTTATCAAAAATGATTTTATGAAAATTTAATATAACTTTACTACAGTAAAACAAAAATCTGATAATTTTGTGAATCAGAAACGAAAAAGTAATTTTGATCAGAATACTAAATTATATTTTGATTGTGGTAGTAAGTGACATTTATCTAAATTTTGTACACTTAAGAATAGAAATTAAAAATGTTTCAGATGTCAAAACTTTGGGCATAAGGCGTCTAAATGTGCGAAATTAAATATAGAAACAAAACTCAAAGATAATGTAACATCCCACAATATTGTTAAACAAGCAAATCTATTCAAATAGGTTCATTTCGGTAATTGAAATATTAACTCATTGACAGATACTGGAAGTCAAGCCCCTTTAATTTCTAAAATATATATTTGAAAAGTTAAATATTTGTGAACTGAATCTATGTTATTCAATTTTATCGGAATTATTAGATTATAAAATAAAGAATAGCACTTAGGTGTATTTAAAGGAGAGATATAAATTGATAACTTTAAGTGCACCATTAATATATGTGTTGTTGGAAACGATGCTATCCCGCATGATACTAAAGTAACACATCAATCAATAACTCCCGAGACTAACCCAGAGATGGCGCTCGTAAAAAACCAGTAACCAGGTCTTTCTAGAGTACTAACCTTTGCTTGAAACGTATCAAAATTTTAAGTCGATCGGACCAGAAACAGCTGAGTTATCGAGGTTGGAGTAAAGTCGTTTTGTAGTTTGTTTAAAAAATGGAAAAAACCGAGTTTCGTGTTCTGATAAAACATTGTTTTTTAATGGGTAAAAACACCGTGCAAGCGAAACAATGGATTGAAAAATGTTACCCGGACTCTTGTCCATCAAAAGCAACGATTTGTCGGTGGTTTGCCGAGTTTAAACGTGGTCGTACCGACACAAATGACGCGGAACGCTCGGGTAGACCTGTGGAAGCCGTTACACCGGAAAATGTGAGTGAAGTGACAAAAATTATAATGAAAGATCGTAAAGTGAAGCTCCGTGAGATTGCTGAGAGGACACAGATATCATATGGAAGTGTATTTACTGAAAAAGGTTTTTTGAAGTGAAGTGAAAAAGGTTTTTTCCAAGTGGGTGCCGCGATTGCTTTCGATGGAACAAAAACAGCAACGAGTCGATGATTCAGAAAGCTGTTTATCGCTATTTACTCGCAACAAAAAAGATTTCTTGCGGAAAAAAAAAAAAAAAGATTTGTGTGTGTGTGTGTGTGGGAAAAGCGTTGGAATGATTGCATCACCCTAAAAGGTGATTAACAAAAGGTGTTATGTTGATGAATAAAAAAAAATTTTGCAAAAAAATGTTGTTTTCAATGTTAGTCTCGGGAGGTATTGATTAATGTGTTAGGACTTGATGTAATTTTACAGCATTAAGTTACAATAAATGAAAATAGATTCACAATAAGAAATAAGTATCCTTACATAGAAAACATTTTGTTGTCAGCTTTACTCCCAAAAATTAATTTTGATAAAATTGAAGAAAATATAAGGCAAAATATTTCAAAATCCATTAAAATTAAACGCGTCAATCTATTCTCAACTATTGACCAAATAAAACTAAATCAACTAGCATAGAATTAAATATTTTAACTAAAAATAATGAACCAATATACCAACGACCGCGACGTTTACCTTTTTTCGGAAAATGAGAATGTTGATGCTCAATTAACTGAATGGTTAAACCAGGGTTTTGCAGAACCTTGCTCTTCTGTGTATTCCAGCCCGGTTGTTAGTAATAAAAAAAAGTCGAAACTCCACGAATATGTATTGATTATGGAAAACTGAATAAAAATATAGATAAAGAAAGAATTCCCTTATCATTGATTGAAGATGTCTTAGATCGATTACAAAAATTTCAAGTCTTTATTACTATTGATTTAAAAAATAGTTTTTTTTCATGTTGATGTAAACGAACAGAGTAGAAAATACACGCCATTTATATCACTCAGAGTAGAAAATATCATTCATCAAGGACAATATCAATTTCTGAAATTACCTTATGGTTTGTACAATTACCCATCAGTTTTCCAATGATTTATAAATACTATATTTCGACCTTTGATCAATGATGTATTGTTTTTCCCTAAATGGATATTATAATAATATTATCTGCAAATGTAAAGGAAGGAATCAAAAGACTAAAACTAGTTCTTCATCTTGAATGTGAATATGGTTTTGAAATCAATTTCAAGAAATCTCGTTTTTAAAGGAAAGAATTTAATTTCTGGTATATGTGATAGGGAAGAGTTGTATTTCTCCATCCACTTTAAAAAGCAAAGCTGTTCTTCTTTTTTTTTTCTCAACTGCTTTGGAAACACACTTTATTACGGAGGGAGAATTTGAATATATATATATATATATATATATATATATATATTCAAATTCTCACATTAAATTCTCATCGATTCAAATTCTAACATTAAAAATTATTGCAACTTTATCTTTCGAGTTTTCGGAAGCGACTAATTCTATCCGAATCACATTAAAGAAATAAAGAACATTCTGCTATAAATTAAGGAAAATTACATAAATTAACCACTCCAAACATTTTACTTTTTTGTATAAAGCTATTCCTAAATTGATATACTTTTGAACAGTTGGAGGTCACGAAAAGATTTCGCTTTCCATTCGCAAATCTTTGAAAAAGCAAGATGCTCTTATTTCTTCCCCCTTTTTTAGACCCGAATGGTTGATATCAATTCCTTGGGTTGGATACTGATATTGCTCAGATTAGTTTCTTTGAAAAGCTGTTTCTTTGTCTTTAGCGAATCTTATATTTCAAGCTGTTGAGTGAAATGTGTCTCGGAATATTCAGATCAGAATTTGAAAGGTGTTTGTCAGATCTATTGAGTTTCAATAAAAGTGTTTCAATTAATGAAAAACAAAATATATCGCTTGAAAAAAATTGGTGGGTTAAAAGTCGAAAATATTTTTTTTACTTCAAACATTAGAAAAATTCTTTTCTATCCTTTTTAGAAACTTACTTTTTAAACAAAAATTATTTTTATTTTATTATTACGATTTTAACCAGGAAAAAACACACTATATTCATTATTGAATACGAGCCAAAAAAACACAATATTATTTGCATATTTGGAAAAAAGTAATGATTAGTACAATGGCAGCTTGTCTAGAATCATGTATTCCGTTTCCATCGCAAGTTTCCACGTCATTGTCGCACTTAGCGTTTACATAAGACCTGTGACTGGTGACCAACTTTTTTTTTTCTTGCAAAAGAACGATTGGCGTGTTATTATACAGGATGATAAAATTTGCGATATAAAGAACACATATTTCTGCAATCAATTATATATTAAATTGAAATTAACGAAGTGATATTTATTAATATTTTTAATTTAAATAAATTTTAATCCTTAAATTAAATTTTTATTTGATTGAACTTTTTCGGCATGAATCTAAATTTTCTTCCATATTTTGACTACAAAGAAACTTGCTCTAAGCGAAAATACCCTCTCTACATCAACATTTGTGCCATACCAAAATAGATCACATTTAATCAATAACTTTAAATTTTAATGGGGTATATATAATTCAAAATATGAAAATATTTCTAGCCATCCTTGATCCATATTTAAATTTTCACCTTTCCGTTTCTTTAGCGTTTCAAAATATAAATACATATTTTGTTAGCGTAAACTACATCTTTCATGTAAGTAATTAGAAATTCAACTGAGAGAGAAACTTGTTCCCTTTTCATTTTGTCTTTCAAAATTGTACACTCAAAACACTTTAGTTCTGTGAAGTTGACAGACATTTCCTCAACGCATTTATAACAAATTTTGTAAACAATTTTAAATTTTAGAAAAGTATACTTAATTCCAGGATTATAATCCTCCAATTTTGTTAGTTTGTTCTCTAGTATTAACGGTGTTAATTAATGTTGGAATATCCTTCTATATTGCAATAACAAAACTGTAGCTGAAATATTGTATTTAATTTTTTGGGTTGCCTGGATGTGGAGAAAGCAGAGCGTAAGTTTTGATCTTTGTAAAGGGTGATTTTTTTTCGAAGTGTTAGTTAATTTTCCAAATTTTAATAACATGACCGAAGTGGATCATATAATTTCAAAATGAACTATATTTGTGCTGTGTGTGTGTGCTGGTTTCAAAGTAAACCACTTCACTTTTGAATAGCCGAGGACCTTTTTATATTCAATATCGGCCTCAACGTAAAATTGCTTACGATTTGCTTCTCAAACCAAAACGGACTAAAATATATGACTTAGTTCAGATCAAAATATTCATAATATGGAAAAATCATATTTCTCTAATAATCTCAGGAAAATTTTAAAAATTGAACCAAAAATCAGCTATATGTGTTTATTATAACAAAAATTCAACTACATAGATGTCTTTTTCCCTATAAAAGATATAAAATGTACAAGAATGTACAGTAATAAAATTTTCAGTTACAAATGATAAAAATATCAGACACATAAGAAAAAACATTAAAATTTACTATCAAAAACTTAAATACAGCAAAACGTCTATACGGTACCTTAATTCCGAATTTCGGAGCACTTTTTTACTTTAAAAAAAAGATATTTGTATGAAACACTTATGTTTTTAGTTACAATGGTATATATAGAATTGTAAAATTCAAAATTCATTTTAATAAATCTTTTTCGTATTTTTCCAATTTTAAACACATTTGTTTTGAATTTAGTAAAACTTTTTACACTTACACTTCAATTCATACAGCAAATTGTAATAAATATGTGACGGCTGCCCATTCCGGGTTGCCTCTTGTGCCATAGCTAAACTCAATGCTTAAACACTAAGAATCAATAAGTCGATCAAAAAGACGTTAGAACAATAATTACACAATTTATTAGCTGCTTGTTACTATAACAACAATTATAAATGCTCTCCCCGAAAAGGGCCTTAGCTGTCTTCTCAATCTATAAATAATAATCTAACTGACTCTTACTACTAAGCCTTCCTTGACTTCAAGCATACATTAACCAGCTGATAACTTGTAGCGATTCTTGGCTCCGACTTCAACTCCGACTCTGAAACAATTGCTGAACGCTGGAATCACTCAAGCTCAACTTCTCGAACCTCTCAAACTCTACTGCAACCTCTCTATCGCGACTCTCAGTCTGAGTTTTATATTTCCTAACTTATCTGCTTCACTTCATTTCTACTTGCTTTACATAATCACATTTCATTTTTGGTAGGGCAAAGTTTGTTTAGCAAAAGCAATCAATCCTAATTAAAAGTCCACAAGGTTAATGAAGAGAAACCACGATTAGCTCAACGTCACATATATGTATTAGTTTCTGTTTCAACAATATGTTTAATATACATATATTTGTACTGTGAAGCAGAAAAAATGCAATTAACTCTTAAACTTACTGGGTTATACCCAAACATATAAATAACACATGATTTCACAAAAAAAGTATATCACTTTCTTAAATACATAATAGATCTAAAATGAATAGTTATATACTTAAAAAGCTATATTTGAAGTTCACAACTTACCAAGAAAGGTACTGAACATTTTGATAAGATTTCATTTCAATATATACAGACCGTACGCACAGACCGTTACAAAGTCAAAAGGTTATGTACGCTTTTGCCAATTCGTGAAAGGTTTTTCTCAGTTTATTCATAAAGAACATCGCAATAGAAGCAACACGAAGGCTATTGGTGACGGACCTCGTAATTTTCAACCTCGGTCAAGTGACGAGGATGATAGTGGAGCAGGCATCCCCACTCCTAACTTCCCCACCACGCCAACGAGAGGACTTTAGGCCCCGACAGATTTGACGTGCATAACCCCTGCTACATGGCAGGTGTTTAGTGGCCAAGGATCGAACCCACGTCTGAATGAAAACTGCCGACCTCGAATCCGAAGCCATGACCACTAGGCTACAGCGGCCGCACATTCCTGAAGCTGGAAGTGTACAAATGGATATATGCAACAAATATATCCGTTCAAATCCATTTTAAATTCACTAATTTTAAAGAGAAACATATTTATATACATTCATGTGTCCTTATGCCGTTTATAAAAATGTCACAGTGTCATATTTTTAGAAACACGGTGCTGCACAGGGTCCAACATTACAGTTTTTGCATTCAAAACATGTTTCTCTTCGCATGCATTTTGCATTATCATTTTTAAGGCCGCATACATTTAACCAAAGTAAAACATTTAACCAAGTAAATAGCATTTGAATTGTTGTCTTAATAAGTCAAAACTCTTTTTTAAATATTCACTAAAATGTTTTTACTCCTCTTTTAACTACCCATAATGCTCTGAAAAAACCCTGCACTAGTAATACTTAGCTTAAAATTATGCCAAATCTCTTTCGTTTGCTTTAATGGGGATCCCCGAAACGAAGCAATTCTGTTCGGTAAACAGAAAATTAATGGTTGGAATTTAATTCAATTCCCTACTAAGTAAGTGAGTCCTAACTTTTTTTTTTAAGATTAGACAGGAATGGGTTTATAGGAACTTTTGAAAGTTTGCATAAAATTACCATTGCAGTTTAACAATCACTATTTTTTTGGAGTGCAAAAAGATGCAATGGTATATTTTGGCAGTACATGTTTTAAAGAGTGCAAAACTACAAAATATAGTACGGTTGATTACCTTGGGTATTGTTACCTCGCAAGAATGAATTAGGATTCCAATTCCCCAATCATTTGTTACTAAAATGTATGAAAAATTAACCATCTTATTTTTGTATTTGTAATTTTTTATGTTTTCCTGAAAACTATTACTGTAAAGCTGTAACCCCCCCCCTCCCAAAAAAAATGTGAATGGGTGCAGAAGCTTTTAATTACTAATTATTCAAAAAATCATGTTAAAAATATGAATTTGAGGGAAAACCCTAATTCATCTTCTCTTTGATGGAAACTGTAGATGAGTCATTTAAAATTCCGATGTATTTCGGAACTTAACATTATAAAAATAGGGATCTTATTTAAGCTACCCTGAACACCTGGCTTTGAAATTATGAAAAAAAATAATAGATTTAAAAAGTTTGCTTTTTGTTGTTATTTTTATCAATACATAAAATTATTTTCTAAGTAATGTGATGCAGAAATTTAAAAATTATTCATTTTGAGTAATTGAAAAGCTTAAAGCATTTCTGATTTCGACTCGATCGGTTTTTTTTTTAAAATTTTTTAGTTAATTTTTGACATCTTATAATTTAATAATTATTGTTTTCAAAACTGAAAGTAAGGATTGAAGTGACACAAGTGAAGCAATAGAATATATTCATTATTTTCATAAATACTTTGAATATAAACACTGGTATTTTGTACATATATATTTAGCGATATTTTTAAAGATTTATAGATATGTTATAAAAACTTAATTCTATTCGATATTTTTAATGTGAGGGGTGAAAACGTGAGTTTTTAGAGAGCAAAGAAAACATTGAAGAGTAATTTGTCCAAATAGATAAAATAGCAGGTTCCCCTCTCCACCGAAATTTTTTGAAGCTTCAAATTAGTATTAATTTAAAAATAGGAAAAATCTATTTTATTTATGTGAAGGAACTTCAAAGCAGCTTTTGGACTAATTTAACAAAAATGGTTATATCGCGAAAGCTAATTTAAAGAATGTATTTAATTCAAACTCAATAAAATCTCATATTAAGCTTACATACAGGCACTTACACTGTTCAAGAAAATCTTACGAAATAATGTCTCAATGGAAAGTGTTTAAAACTTAAGGTCAAACAGAGTGCACTTTTTCAATTCTCCTGCGTGATTTCATCATGATGTCACAATACTTAAATAAAAGGGGCGCAAGTACTGTTTATTTTTATTCTTATTTAGAAATTTAATCATTAATCGTTTCATTTTTTTGTTGGTCAGTTTATTTTTTTACTTATATATATTTTTTATTTTTTTTAAAAGTTGCCTTTTAATGATTATCAATCTGTTCTTTTATTTTTCCCCTTTATTCAAATTTCTTTGTATTATTTATTTTATAACTTTAAATTTTACTTCTAACTTATAGAGTAAAATTCAAAACCGCAATGACAAAGACATTTCTATAAACCTCATGATATATCTCTTCACTGTGGTAATTATTTTCCAATTATACCATTTTTAAAATAAATGTATAATGTTTCTAATTCTCACTGAAAATTCATGTATTGCAAATAGTTTTAAGTTTCTCATTTAAAATATACATGTGGTAGGTAATTAAAGAAGCTTAATTGAAATCGCTCGAATCGCTTAAATTCGAACACAAAGTGCAAGTCCTATGCCCCCAGTCAAGCTCTCTTTCCGTAAGTTAGTAACTGCTGTAGGTTACAATAGTATTGAAATATCGACTGAGTTTTAAATGTATGCAAAATTTTATGTCTATAGGATGACAGGAAGTGAGTTAAAATTCGGATAAAAAGTACAAGATCCGGATCCTCTCGTTTAAATCCGGCGCTACTTTAACATACTAATGTATTGCATTGTCATCGATGTTATTCGAATATGCTACACTTCAACTGGCTCGGATGATAACTATACGTGGGTCCCTAAGATTATGGAGTAACGACTATTCATTTTGGTCAGTACCCGTAATCGGTTTTGATTTCACTTATAAAAATTCCATGTAAGCTCAGTGTACACTTTTTCTTGTGAAGTCATCAGTTCATACAGGACGAAAGAGGCTTATCGCCCTTTCTGGACAACTTCCGACTTTCCCAGCGTCTGATATAAAATGAGACAATCACCAAGTTCGACACACACTCTCACACAAAGACATATTGACAATAGATATTCTCAAATTCACTGACGCAGATGTACGACACTCACAATGACACCTCCTATTGTCGGGAACACACTCCACAAACACACGAGTTCACACAACTCATACATTATTCTCTGATTAGGGGTTCATTTAAGTGTTAACTCATATAACAGAATAAAATCTAATCAGTACTTCAAAAGAAACCATGTACCTTGTTTTTTACCCTTCAGGTAGAACAAAAAGTTTAATGAATTTTAGAGTACTTTTTAGATTTTTTTCCTTATTGTTTCTAGTTTTCTTTAATAATAAAAAGCAGTTTGTCCCCAACTCCAAGAGGCAACTCATCTGTAGTGGCTAAATTTAACATGGAATCTTGTTAACAATGAATTTTATGTCCTCTTTGTAAATCCTCATTTGCGAAGGGAAATACGAGTCTGATATTCTTGATACTTAGAAACTTCACGTTCTTAAATTTAAAAAAATTCAGAAACTTATTCCTTTCAAATTCAGTTGCTTCACGAAACAGTCACCTTTCTGCGAAGCAAACACGGTGACAGGAAGCGGTGATTGTTTCAAGAAGCAGTGATGTTGACAGGAAACAGTAACTTGCTTGGAGAAATGATGATGATATTAAGAAGAGGATATAAAACAACATTTGGACTTTCAGGAAAAATGCAATTATAAAGTTTATGAGTCATCATGTAACTTCCGAAATTAAAAAAAAAAATTGATGCATATTTAAATTACTCAAGTTTCGTAACTAAAACGAACATAGGAACAAGATGTTGAAAGAAGTGACAATATTAAATGAACTTTGTATAG
>BMAW01120600.1:103695-115251 GCA_019974015.1 Nephila pilipes | reverse complement strand
AATGCAATATGTATGACAGAGTACACTATTTATAACAAGAATGAAGTTGCGAGTTGAACCAAAGTTTAATGAAACTAACGACCATTTGATTTTATTATCGTCAGCAAACTAAATAAGCAAAAATAGAGTCACTCTGCCACATGAAATCTCGATTTGACTTCCCCTCTATATGGTTTGTCGTCTCTTCTTAATTTCTCGTGAGAGTAAGTATATAATTATTTTATAAAAAAGGTTCAAGAAACAAATGTACGCGGTAGCCTAGTGGATATGGCAGATCTGTGGCTGGCGGTTTTCGTCCAGTCGTACGTTCGAGTCTTGATACACTAAAGACCCGCCGTGTAGTCGGGGGCTAATATATGTTAAATCTGTCATGGCGTCACTCCTCCTTTGCAGGTGTGGAAAGTTAGGAGAGGAGGGTTTCAGCCTGTGTGTTGTCCTCGTCACTTGGTTCGAAATTACGAGTTCCGGGTTCCACTTCATGTTGTTTCCTCTAGTGCGACGTTAATAAAACCACACAGCCAATCACATGCAACTCTGTTTCACTTCTCTCGTTACAGTAATTTCCAGTATGAACATGAAAGAAGAAGAATCGATACAATTGTCTTCGAGAGAACTTTTAGTTAAACAATATTATGAAGTCCTTATCTTTATTTGAAGAAGAGAAATAAACTTTAATTATCTCCTTATGTCTTGTATTTTTGCATTGTTTAATGTTTCAAGGGTCTATGTTTTCTTTTAATTATTTATTTATCTTTATAAGAATTTTGCTTATGAATGGACAATATTTTTTGTAAATTGCAGAATTGAAAGGTTTCTGGGAGAGAATGAAGATAAATGGATTCAAAAAAGAGATTACTTATATTTTTTGCCTGCAGAAACCCTGCACAGAGAGATGAATTTGAGAAAGGGAATTTTATTTTAGTTTATTCTTATACGTCGCATCATAGAAGCAACACGAGGCTAGTCTGGTGACGGACCTCGTAATTTCGAACACTGCCAGTGACGAGGATGATAGTGAGCTGGCAATGCTCCTCCCAACATTTCACCACCCAAACGAGAGTGACTTAAGGCCCCGACAGTATTTGAGCGTGCATACGCCTGCCTATGGTAGTGCGTCTAGTGGCCAAGGATCGAACCCGTGGCTGAACGAAACCGCCGGCCACGAATCCGATGCCAGACCACATACACAAGCGGCAGATAACTCAATGAATAGAATTCAAATAGAGTTTAAAGACAATAATCAAATAAAATGCTCATATAAATAGTGCTTTAATAATAATTATAGGTGCTGTGAGCACATCAGAAGCTTTAAAAGTGCTCATAAGGGAGAAAAACTTTGAATTTATTTGAGATTCCTAGAAATTTCATTTTACCTAAATACTTAAGTAAACAATGAATCTAATGAAATTCGGGCAAATTTTCTTAAGTTCAATGGCTCAGTTCTAGGAAGATGTGAATTAATGGGTTTAACGCTTCATTAGAACTAGTAATGGCTCAATTCTAGGAAGTTAGAATTAATGATTTTAAACTTTGAACTAATATTTGCGATGTCCAATATCGTAAAATGCCATAAATTAAATATGACCCAGTCATTAACTGCTATTATTATCTGAACAAAGTCAAAAATTATCTTGCATAATTATTTCCATGAAGGCGAGACTATTTCATTTTGTTTTTAATTATTTTCTTCACCTAAACATCAAGGATGTCAACACCTTCTGAAGTTCTGTGTTCATTTTCAATTTTTCGAAGTTATTTACTCTGCAATTTTCGAATTATTTAGTGATAAATATTTTTTGAAAATACTCTGAAAGCTAGATTTATTAGCATTTATGCAGCAAAAGCAACATTTTAAAGGGAATATATTATAAGTTATTTAAATAAAATTTAGTACATTTGAAATCACAAGAAAATTTTTTACATTGTGGTGAAGGTACCACCAACATTATTAAAACTTACTTACATCCATTCACGCATTTATCAACTCATACCTGAAAGGTTTGAAAAGAAATTTGAGAGTTTTTTTAAAAAATAAACTTTTAGCATTATCTATATTTAAATAAAAAAAATAATTAAATTAAAGGAAAACTGTTTTCACTGTTTATAAGAGAAGCAAAAAAATTCTTTTTTGTGAAAATGTATGTATGATATTGCTTTCTCGTAGCAAATAAACAAGCTATTCTATTTCAGGGAATGAAAAATCTCATAAACTCTTTTATATATTGATTAGGTAAAATAAGTTTTATTTGTGTAAAACAATCATCTTAAGCATTTACCTAATAAGATAAATTACTTCATCTTTTCATCAAAAAAATATAATTGGGTATAATGAATAAATTTTAATAATTCCAAAATAGCTTATCTTTAAATATACAATGTGTTTTTATGAGAATGGTATCTTAGAGGTCATGGTCATATAGGCTTGCGGTGGTCGTTTTGTCAGGTCATGGTTCGAACCTTTATTCTACTAAAACCTGTCATTTTGGTATACACGCATATTAAACCTACCGTTCTCAAGTTCTTCCATTGAGTAGTGTGGAAAATTGTTGAGGAAATGCCAGATCAGGTGCCTCAAGTTATTTGATCAAAGTTCCACGTATGGGTTCATCTGCCAGTAGCCCTCGTGTTCTTTCTCTCAGTGCGACACTATAAGCAATCACATGGCCAAAATAGTCTTAATCTATATATTACTTTATTGAAATTTATTCATACTGCAAAAGAGAGAGATTAAAAACTATCCTGAAATATTTTCAAACAGCTTACCTAATTACGTACTACTCTCAGTGTTGATTTATCACTGCTCAGCAGAAATATCTCTCATTTTCAAAAGATATATGACAAGACAATAGATAGATAGATGGATGGATGGAAGGATGGATGCAGACAGATAGATGAGTTGTGGTATCTGTAATTAAAATGACTTTAAAGATTAATGACTAAGTAAAAAAATTGCACCTTGAAATTCATGGTTGGAATGAATACTTTTTATGGGCATACTTTTTGTTTAGAGACGTACCCGCCGGTTCATTTACAAGAGTAGGTAGAACATAAGGAATTTAACTACAGTCTATTTCATAATGCGGATTTCTGGATCAAGTGGTATAAGATGAAGGCTCAATAATGGATTACGATGCCTAGTAGGATTATTTTGACAGACTAATGATTCTTTTGAAAGTTGATACAACATATTTTGAGCGCGGACTGAATAAATTAAAAGAAACCTTGAATTGAATCAGAAAATAAAAAAATTAACTCTTTTACTTTAAGATACAGAATGGGAAAATTAGAAAAATTTTATTATTGTTTCAAATTTCTTTATAAATTTAAGTTGAATTATTACATGACACATACGCACCCACTCTCCCATACACACACACACACACACACACACACACACACACACACACATGAAAGAGCATATATATATATATATATATATATATATATATATATATCACTAGCGTTACAATGCTCATTATTTAAGAGCAAAAATTGAATTTAAGAGGATTGTATTTTAATTTACGATACTACCTTGAATTTTGGTACACAATGATTTAAAATATTAACTTTGAAGGTTATAAAAATTAAAAATAACGAATTAAAATCTCTTTAAAAGAAGCAAGTGAAAGCAAAACTGTTATTACCATGTGCCTTAAATTTAAGTTGTCTTTTTAAATAAAATACATAAATGTGAAATAAAAATATATCGTAATCAATATCTACAGAGTTTGACAAATATGAAATGCTGCCGTATGTTTCCAGAGTGCTTTATTAATATTTAAAAAAAGAATTATATATTTGAACAAAATATTGCAGAAATAGAATATTTCGAAGTCTGTTCTAACAATTATAGTCTGTTTAAGAATTGAAATTTTTAATAAACATTCATTAAATAAAAGAAAATGAATATTTCTTAAAATAGAAGTACACCGATTTATTTGCTTTCAGTATTCAATGGTTTTGAAAATTTTTATATTCAAAGTTTCTTTTATGTACTTTCGATTAAATTTCTCTTTTCATCTTCTGAAGATTATTGAATCAGAAAGAAATATTTATTGCTTGTCATTGAAAATAAATTGAAAACTGTGACCTAAAGACTTCTTTAATTTGAGTCAATTTCTTCTTACCCTTAATCATTTGAATAAACCACCTTATATGCATTTATCAGATGATTGAAGCAATTTTATTTCTTTTACCTCTTTTATATTTGTTGTGTTTTTATAAAAAAATTATTTTACTTTATTATAGAACATTATGAAAATATCTTTTACTATTAACATTTTATTCATCCCTAAATATGTATTGAACACTTACAAATATTTCGGTTTCAAAATGTTTTAAGAAAAATAATATTTTATGTAAATAAGTAAGCTTTTTAAGGCTTTAGATTTAAAATGTTGCGCTTTCCTACCATATATCTCAAAAGTAACATTTATCCAAAACTTTTCATATACTTATTTTAGTAGATGCTAGAAAAGATCTATTAGTAAGTTTTGAGCTGATTTAGATAATTACAATAAAGCTATTGTTTTTTAAATAGTCTTCACGACATTACATTTTTAAAAATAATTTGTGTTTGAAATTTGAATTCTGCTATAATATTCAAAAAAATTTTGCATATTGACAAAACTAGAGAGGTACAAGTAAAAGCAATATTGAATTGCGAGAATTATGTTGGATGATTATTATATTCCATGTGTGTGTGTGAGTGACAATTAAAAACGTCGCAACAAGGAGTTGCTCGATTGTAATGAAATTTCGTATGCAAAGACATTTGGACCGAAGAAACAAATGATTAAAATTTGGTGTCCAGTGCATGAATAACGGGAGCTGCAGAGCATCGAAACTGCGCATTCAGCAGGTGTAACAGGTTAATTGAAAGGTCCCCGGCCTGACACATAGATGGCGCTACTAGAATTAATTCCATATGTTCTTTAGTTAGCCCTACGCTCAAAAGGTGCGTGTATAAATTTGACAGCTGTCGGATCATTAGTTTGTGAATTAGAGCATTTTGAGTGAAGCAACCTTTGTTATTGTGAAAAAAATGGATAAAAAGGAATTTCGCGTAATGATAAAATATTGCTTTTTGAAGGGAAAAAATACAGTTGAAGCAAACACTTGGCTTGATGCCGAGTTTCCGGACACTGCCCCAGGAAAATCAACCATCAAGGATTGGTATGCTAAGTTTAGACGTGGTAAAATGAGCACCGAAGACGGTGGACGCCCAAAAGAGGTTGTTATCGACGAAAACATTAAAAAAATCCACAAAATGATTTTGAATGACCGTCAATTGAAATTGAATGAAATAGCAGACACTCTAAAGATATCAACTGAACGTGTACATCATATCATTCACGAATATTTGGGTATGAGAAAACTCTGTGCAAAGTAGGTGCCGCGCGAGCTCACTTTTGACCAAAAACAACGACGAGTTGATGATTCGGAGCAGTGTTTGAAGATGATCAAGCGTAATAAACCCGAGTTTTTGCGTCGATATGTGACAATGGATGAAACATGGCTCCATCATTTCACTCCGAAGTCCAATCGACAGTCATCCGAGTGGACTGCACACGATGAACCCGCTCCTAAGCATGGGAAAAAGTAACGGTCGGCTGGCAAGGTTATGGCGTCAGTATTTTGGGATGCGCATGGAATAATTTTCATTGACTACCTTGAAAAGTAAAGGACCATCAACAGCGACTATTACATAGCGTTATTGGATCGTTTGAAGGACGAAGTCGCCGAAAAACGGCCGCATTTGAAGAAAAAGAAAGTGCTGCTTCACCAAGACAATGCACCGTGTCACAATTCAGTGAAAACGACGGCAAAAATCCATGAATTGGGCTTCGAATTGCTTCCTCATCCACCTTGTTCTCCAGATCTGGCCCCCAGCGACTATTTCCTGCTCTCAGATCTCAAAAAAATGCTTGCTGGGAAGAAATTTTCTTCGAATGAAGAGGTGATTGCCGAAACTGAAGCCTATTTTTAAGCAAAGGACAAATCGTACTAAAAAAAATAGTATCGAAAAGTTGGAGTGTCGCTATAATCAGTGTATCACCTTTGAAGGGAATTATGTTCAATAAAAAAAACTAATTTTGCCAAAAAAATGTGTTTTACTATGGTAGGCCGGGGACTTTTCAATTGACCTGTTAAATATAAGAAGTGATTTTCAATCTAATTGGCACATTTTCTGTTGCATTGTGATTTAGGATACCTTTCAACGACTGAAAAAACGCCTCGCCGAAGGATTCCAGCTCATTACGCGTATCTGTCAGAGTTTGAAAGAGGTCATATCATTGCATTGAAAGAGGCAGGTAGGGCAAATTGGAGAATCGCTCGTCATATAGATCGAAGCGATGCGGCGATTAGAAGATACTGGCAAGAATGGGTGGACAATTTCAGATTTCAGCGTCATGATGGTAGTAGTCGGCCTAGGGCCATAGCATTTCGGGACCAGAGTGATGGTCAGATCACCTATCACAGCATCTGATTCATCGTTATTAACCATCAAACCTACGACCCGTACATGAGTGTCCCCTATGACCATTCACAGACTGCTGATAGAACTAAATCTACGCTCGTACAGACCTGTACGGCACCTGCCACTCACGCCTGCAAACTGTCGAGCCAGATTACAGTGGTGCTTGGCTCGATCAGATTGGAATGATGCTGATGGGGAATTATAGTGTTCAGCGACGTATCCCGCTTCCAATTGTGCCTTGAGGATCATCGAAGACGTTTCAGGCGACGCCCAGAAAGCGTGTAGATCCTGCTTTCATTATCGCATGCCACACAAACCCTCAACCAGAAGTTATGATCTGAGGTGCCATTTCGCTTGAAAGCCTGACCCCTTTGGTCGTCGTTATAGGCACACTTAACGCACAGCGGTACATCGACAACATTCTGCGATCTACTTTGCTGCCGTTCTTTTTGCAGTCCCCTGACCTTATTTTTCAACAAGATAATGCCAGACCACATACGGCACGTGTTGCTTTGAGCTGTCTTACAGCTTGTCAACCACTTCCTTGGCCAGACTGATCTTTCTCCAATTGATCATGTCTAGGATACGATGGGAAGGTGATTGCATCTATTAAGGAATGTTGATGACCAAGCACGACAATTGAAGCACATTTAGAAAGAAATATCGCTTGAGACCATCAGGAAGTTTTATCACTCGATGCCATATCGTGGGGCAACTTGCAACCAGGCTAGAGGTGGGTCAACACCTCATTGAGCTCGTTACTTTGTAACTATGTAATTCTGAAATAAATCATAAAATTTTCTGAATTTTTAATCATTTTCTATTTTGTACATAATTTTCCTATTCGCCAATTTTTTTTCTCCATCGGACAACTCCTTGATGCGTCGTTTTTTTGTTATAGCGTATATATATATACATATATATATATATGGGCTTGCCATCACGATTAAAGATACACTAGTGATCTTTTCAAAAGGGGTTTACAGCCTATTGTAAACACTGGTGATACGCTTCCGCCCTGTCTGGGATATTTTAGCGATTCTTCTGTAGTATCAAGGTTTTTTCTTGTCAACCAATTTTTTATCTTTTATTTCCACTTTTTTTATATTTGTAGACCACAGTTGCACTTTGTTCGACGCACCACAGCCACATCTAGCTATTGCGGGATTAAACTTCACTATCACAGCGCATGCAGAAATAAAAATTAGAGCTATCTCTCTTGAACCATATTAATGATTTATTGCAATATATAAATAAATTTATATAATGCTGATCACAAATAATCACATTGTTGCCAAATGTTAATAACTAATAATATTATAAAAAGGAAATAAATTTTTCAAAAATATAGAATTTTCTCTTATATAACTCACTCTTCAAATGAAATATCCACTTATACAAAATATTAAATGTATTCTGTGGCGAAAAAAAATGGTGTTGAGAGTTACAGCATCCTGTGAACATCTTTTCACAATTGGATTGACTTTTGCAAAATCGCTTTCAGTAAGCGATTGATATAAAATTGAGTATTAAGTGAAAATGCTTTGAACAGTTTGTAAGTATACTCAACACTTTTTTACACGGTAGATTACGTTTCTCAGAATACCGTGTAAAAAAGTTCGTGTTAAAAATATATGCGACATATGGTAAATTTGCGTATATGTTCCACAACTTTAAAAAATCTTGTAAGATGAAAGATTTCTAAATAGTTTCCTGAAAAGGCGTTCAAAAAAAGTATTATCCATATTACCTTTAAGCTTATAAAACAAAAATAATTAAATTTTGTTAAAAAAAAATTTAAAAATTTAATTAGTGTATAGCGAAGTTTCAATATTTAGGTACATACAGCACATATTAAAATTCAAATTGAAATTAAGAATAAAACTATTAGCTAACAACTATTCATCGCTACTTGATAACAAGCGTGCACGTTTCTTACGAATTGGATCAAAAATGTCCTCATCAAAAGATATGCCAGATATGTCTAGCACAGATGTAGGTTTTGATACAAAAGAAGAATTTCGTTCGCTATTAACAGCCTCTGTAGTTGTAGTTGTTACAAAGTTTGTTATTAGTGGTAGTTTGTTTGGTTTCTCAATTTGCAATTTAATTCTTAATATCCTACAACAAAAAACTTAAGAATACTTTGAAATTTTAATGCACGCTCTATATCAATATCATAAGAAAGAAAATGTTGTCCCATACTTGCAGCAAATTTCAAGCCATCGTAAATTAGTTCTACGGTTAATAGCTGAAATTCATCTTCGACTTCATCATTATCGACTACTTTATTATCATAAACTGTCATAAATTCAATCAAATCGTCTTCATTCAAAGGGATCTCTAGTATCGATTCTTTGATGTCAGTCGTTTGCATGTTGTTAAATCCTTCGCCATCAATTGTATTTGATAGAGTTAAAATTTCAGAACATGCAGCTGAATTGCGAACTACAAAACTTCCACTTTTGTCGTATGCTGGCAAACGTTTTTTTTTTTCATTCAAGCATTTAAAGTCAATTGCGCAACTGTTTGATGGGAACAAAAACATGTGTAATACAATCCATAATCATAAGCTTTCTCCATGCTTCCACAACAACATTTTTCTTTTCCACTGAGTCTAAAATATAATTAAACGTTTGCTTTATGTAGTATATTTTATATGCTGCTATAATACCCTGATCGAGTGGCTGAATCAAAAAAAAGTTGTATTAGGCGGTATTAGGCATATAAACAGCATATGAATATTTGGGGGAAATCTTTTCTGGGATTCATGTTAAAACAAACAAGTCGAGTAAAAAAGTATATTGGTAAACCGTGTTATTTTAAAATCGTGTCAAAAAATTAAATAGGGTGTATCTATTATTAGGGTGTAACTAATAATAAGAAATAATAGAAATAAAAATAACTTTAAAAATTCATTTTGTCAATGCAAACTGATATTGTATTGAAAATCACAATTTACACTGGTGTTCAAAATTAAGAAAATTTTCCGATTTGGTAGATTGTCATTAGAACTACTGGACACATTTAATTGGAATTTGGGGTGTACATAGGGTTGATATAATACAAAAAAATAATTATTCTACAGCTATAATTCATACGCATGATAGTGCGTAACACTAATCGGAGTCGAAAGGTTTAAAACAGCAATTGCAGTATATAACAAAGGATAAAGGTTAGTGGAGAGAATGGTCCCTTCTTACAGATATACAGGTCTCGCGCTGTGATTTTATGCTGGAAATAAGGGAATAAATGAGATTATGTGGTAATTGGTCCCTTTTGTCCTGCAACGCTCTTTTCAGGTCTTGGATGGTTCTTGGAAGTGGCTTGCGAATTGCAATTGACTTCCCCAGAGCGGTCCAGGCATATTCTATGAGATTGAAGTCTGAAGATATGGCTGGCCAATATATACATTGGGCGAATATCCTCACTTTCCAGAAATTTATCGACCTGATGATCTATATGTCACCTCGCGTTGTCATCCATTTAAAGGAAATCAGGACCAACTGGACCCCTGAAAAGACGGATATAGGGCTCCAAGATCTCTGCCCTATACATCTCAAGAGTCTCAGTGCCTCTTTCAAAGACATGGAGATATGTGCGACCATCCAAAATGATGCCTGGCCAGACCATCAAGCCTCCGCTGCAGTGATGGTCAATTTCTTTTACATTAGAGGGCTGGTAGCGGATCCCCGGTTCTCTCCGTATGAAAGTACGACGAAAATCACTGGTTGGGCCTTCAATGGGTAATTTCGTAAAGACTACCATGCTTTGAAAATGTTTTCAATGAAAATTGCAAAATATATTTTAAACAAATTTGAGTAATAAGAAATAATAGATATCATAGTAAGAAATAAATAGTAAAATGCCACACACATATGTGTGTAATAATCTTACATATAACTATCTAATTTTCACATTTTTCTCATTCTTTAACGCATTAGTAAAGAATTCATCTTTATATGCTGATACAATTCCAAATTATCCATTATTTTATGTAATCAGACGTTCATTAAATTGGCTAAATAAACATTCCTTGTTATTTATATAGTTATATCGTCAGACTATTACCGACGATTAATATAGTGAAATTTTGTGTAGCAAGTCAAGAGCGGTATTTAGAAAAACGCTAATCATTCCCGATTTCTACTTTTCTTCCTCTTTTTAAATTTACAAACAAAGTTTTAGCTGCACTGAAAATGATAATTCACAAATGAATTTGATTTGTAGTTCCACAATTGTGTCAAGTGGGAGGGGGGGGAAAATCACATTACCTTTTTTTAAACCTTTCTTATTAACATAGTTTCAAAAATTCAAAATCTAACTAAAACTTTTTGTGGCATCATATATCTTTCGAAAATAAGCCAGCGAACTCCCTGTCCAGATGCTTAAATGCCACAGATGTGATAAACTGTAGTTTATATTGGAAGGGCCCCATCCTTTCACAGACTGAAGATGCCGAACGTTCTGAGAACAATGTTACAGAAATTAAAAGGGAAATAAAAACATTTTCTTCTAAAAAATTGTTCCTTTCAAATCTACTCGATTTTTTCAACACGATTGCTTCTGTAATCAATAACTTTCGCAAATTAATTAGAGTAATAAGTTTTATTTTCAGGTTTTACAAGAATGCCAGGTTATCAAGAAGCGAACCAGTCATTGATCCTCTTTCACTTAACGAGTTTGAAAAGGCCCAACTTTGATTTCTACAGTCTGTACAAAGAATAAAACTTTTTTGAGTATATACAAAACTTGAAAAAGGGTGTTCCTGTTTTTCAAAACAGTAAGGTAGCCTCGTTAAATTGTTTTATGCAAAACAGTAATATTATTCGTATGGAAGAAAGATTTCAAAATTCATCTTTGCCATTCATTGGAAAATACCTTATAGTACTACATAGTAAGTATATAGTAACGTTAATGGTCATATAATATTTTCGTTCTAAATACGAGTATATTGGTTCTAATAACTTGCTGTATCATATTCGTCCTATATATTGGCCACTTAATGGTAGAAACCTAACACGTAAGGTTGTTCATAATTTTATATATATATATATATATATATATATATATAT